>JAVQJS010096950.1:0-67339 GCA_036024795.1 Galaxias rostratus
GAAAGAAAGAAAGAAAGAAAGAAAGAAAGAAAGAAAGAAAGAAAGAAAGAAAGAAAGAAAGAAAGAAAGAAAGAAAGAAAGAAAGAAAGAAAGAAAGAAAGAAAGAAAGAAAAAGAAAAGAAAAGAAAGATTACACAGTGAACTAAGCAATGTTGTAGATATGTGTGCAAATGTCTTTCCCAACATTCCAGACGGGTTTTGGAAGGTAACCTCACTCTGGTTCTTGGTGAAAGACAGGGTTTAGTGCTCCAATGTATATCTTAAAACCCATCTGTCAGTAAAGACAAATTCCATTTTTGCTTTATTTATTTTCATTAACTTTACAAGCTTAGAGCTTTGATAGTATCAAAATACTTTTAATCAATTACTGGTGTCAGAGTTCTTTGAGAGCTGTTATGTAAAATTGGATTCCCCTTAGCCTAGTGTCTGACTGATTTCAACTGATCCTTATCAAGTGGTTCAAAGCGCCTGAGCTCACCAGCATTTAAAGGCGGCCAAGGCACGTCAAAAGCCGAGTGCTGTGCTCTAAAATGATGTCCTATACTCTAAGTGCCTTGGCTATCGTTCAACCCTCTAATGCAAATCAGACCTTGCAGATAGCTGTAATTACACCCAGAAAGATGGAGAGGAAGCCAAGCTTAGATGTTGTGTAAAATATGTCATTGTTTGCCCTCGGGGAGAAAATCTTCTCTTATCAGTGTTTTTCCTCATGTTCAAATTCATGCCATATTTTTAATTTCATTTTCAAGTTTTTTTTTAGTAAGTAGGAGGGAGGAAAGGTGGTGGATTGATTGGATGAGAGTTGGACCCTTTGTGAAATGTTACTGGAGAATAGAATGGCAGGAGTTTGGTCCATGCCTATGTTGACATTTTGGAAGAGGATGAATCGTTTGTTTCTTTTCCTGGCTATGGTGTACTTTCTGACCATGACAGAGTGATTGCCACTGGAAAGGGAATCGTCATTCCTCACTAGGAGGTCTGGGTTGTCTATCCTTCTCCCCCCTCATTCCTCTGTCTGGTTAACATGTGTTGGAATGGGCTGCCTGTCAACAAAGTTGTTTGTCAGGGAAAGGACATTTCTGTCCTGCTTCTTCAGAAACTCCATTCCTCTGTCGGCCACGTTGAACGAGTCAGTGGACATGAGAAACTACATCGCCTGCCTTCATGGCCTGCTTCTCTTGGCCGGAGTGCTGAATTATGCACTTACAATACATTAACGGTATGTAAATGTCACCAGCTTAGAGACAAAGTAAGCCCAGAGAATGGTGAGTGTAGTCGGCCTGTTCAGATGTCACTTGTGTTGCACGTCAGAGGGCGCTTAAGTCAAAACATGGCTCCCCAGGACTCCATTTGAAGCATTCGAGTGCTGAGAGCTTCCTCTAATATTAGTCGACACAGTGTGGGAGACTGTTGTGACACTGCCTTGAGATTAAATAGTAATACTATCACCAATAAGACGAGTGGGAAAAGGGGTTATTTTACTCTAAGAGCTCTAGACGCTGTTGTTTATTAATTCAGAAAACTGTTTTATTTTCACTATTACTGTACTCAAAAATTCCGACATTGTCTTGAGTGCAATGTCATGTTGGAGCGATAATGGGCTGGAGAAAGCAGGAGAGGTGAGGGAGAGGTAGCATAAACTATTTACCAGAAAGAAAAAAAGGTATTTCTGTATTTCTACCTAGTGACAACATCCAAAACAGACCCACCCCACAATTTAACAGTTTGTCAAAGGAGCTTCTGTTTGTTACGAGTTTTTTGTTTTGTTTTTGTTTTCTTCACGTCAGTCTAGTTTCCTCTAGAGGCTGCCTCCCTGCTCACAAACAACAGCTCGCTCCTAGCTGGCTCTGTTTGATGGCCTGCATTACATTGTCTTTTACAGCAAGCTTACATGTTGTATGTGCATAAACTGCGGTGTAAATGATGAGAACAAACGGGAGGTGCAGCCGTGCCGGCATGGAAATGAAAGCGAGTACCATTGTAGGGGACATGTTGCATCACGAGAACTCAGTGTAGTCTAAACCCCGCCACAGAGAGTTCATGTCATTGATGTTGGTTGTGTGGGTGCAGTGTGTGTGCATCGGTTGTTGCATCCCTCACACATGAAACATTGCCAGGGCTCCTTGGGGGCCTCACGGAAGTCTCTTCCTTCTTTCGCTGTGACGAGACAATGATCCCCATTAAGCGTTTCTGCACAACCAAAAAAGCATGGTCCCGTCTCACTGGCACTGACCTACTGCCGCTGTCCCGTCTACTGTGGATCTATCCTTGACGTGCACAGTAGATCGGCTCCAATGAGTCCCATTCGGCTACAGTGTAGCATGAAAATAAATGTAGGCCCTGTACCACACTGGCCTAGAGTACGCACAACATTATGTGCTGTGTATAATACTCGATGCAACCTGTGCCTCCGCATTACACTCACAAAAAACAAGACATTTGGGCAGACCATGATGCTTCTACACCAGACCTTTGATTTGACTAGACCAAGGCCAAGCTGACCATCTGAACTGTCTGTTCTTCACATGTCTGGGCTACCTCAGTCCATCATATACACCGTCACGTGGCTCGGTAAAGCATGTGTAACATGCCGTGTGAACGCCTGTTCTTTTTCAAAGAGAGCCTTGCTCATAGTGTTGTCACAGGAATTAAGACCTTCGTTCTCCTTCCAAAAACTAAAAGTTTGGTGTTATCCCTGAGAGCGGCACTAAAGGAGAAAGCCAGTTAAGCCCCATTAGGAGCCTGTGCGCTGTGACAATCTCATTGGAAGTGCTGGGTGAAAATTGCCCGGATTAATGTGTTAATCCACCTCTTTAAAATGCTAATGTCCATTTTATGCCCATTAAATCTCAGTGTGCGTTTTCTTTGATGCATGCAATTTCTATCAATTAAACACAGAGGAGTGAAACAGGCAGAGGGGAGATTAGTTCCCTTGCTTCAAGCTTGAATTTCTCCTTTTGGTTTCATATTTATCTTGAATGGGAAGGGGGAGGATGTTTCGAGTGGGTTTGGGAAATATGAGCCATGCTATTCGCAAAGATATTCGCTCTGAGAGCTCTGTCTGTCACAGAACATAAAACAAATCCTAAAACAAGCACTCACAAGAATACATCTGTAAACAGAATCTGAAAATATTTTTTTAATTTTAATATCCTAAACTCGGTTTGATCAAATTGTGTGTGCTGGGGCATGTATTTCATTTTCTGCTTGTCAAATAGTTTACTGCAGTATAACTAACTTTCTTTTAAATGTCAATCACTGCATGAATGAATCTCCTTGAACCGCCAATAAAGTTTCATGATAATGTTTTTTTTATATCAACTCAGTTTGACTTATCCTAATAAAAACACATTTGTTTTAGGTATATTTCAATGCAGAGGTTTTACGCATACACATCGATGTTGTATAGCCCATTTTGTTTTGGGTTTCAAAGGAAATGTCAGCACTAAATCTACTTCTATCTCATTTCGACGGCACCCACAACACTGTCCATCGGAATTACATCTACAGACCTGCATTTAAAGAAGTAGTGAATACAAGGGATCATGCTATCAACAGGACATCTTGCTTCAGATTAATCTACCCTGGTGAGGGTAAATTGTGGACATTGATACGGTTCTTTGACCTTGAACTGAGCCAGTTCATGTTTACACAGTTGACAGTGGATAGCCAGAAGGACAAAGTAAGTGTTTGAATAGAAATGAATTGTGTGGCAATCCTGTGGAAGTTTCCATCCAAATGGCAGGACCATGACTCCTCCATGCCCTTACAGTTGCACAGCTCTATAAAGACCAGGAGTGACACTGCTTGTCCAATCATATGTGGTTTGTGTGGCTGGCCATTAACTGCTTCCAGCTTTGTCACACACACACAGGCGCATTGTTCTGAGTTCCAAATCCTTCCAGTAAACGTGCATTTATCATCTGAGCAATATTTCAGAGATGGAACGTGGTAATCAGTTCATGCACACACGCACAAACACAAATACATGTATATGTACACGTGCACATATAGAAGCACATTAATACACACATGTGTAACCATGTGCAGAGTAACTGAATCAAAGCCATCCTGTTCTGTACAGTGAGTTGTAAATATGCATGTGCTTTATATATGAATCGAAGAAGATATACATGGGGTCATGACATGAGCAAGATAACAAGTTGATGCAAGCCCCTGTTGCCATTCAACCCTCCCATCCCCTCCAACAAACACAGTGTCACCACAATCCCTTTAGTCCCAATCCATTCAAATAAATACCAACAACCAGTCCTTTCCAATGGCAAAACATCCCTCCTTCACCAAAGGCATATGTGAGCCATTAAACGAGATGGGTCATTTATTAAAATCAACCTAATTTTCTGTGATGTATATGAATCCTTGCCTCAGTAATCATTGGCCCCATTTCATTGAGCAAATTAGGCACCCACTGCTCTGTGTGATCAGAGGCCTGGAAAATGAGGCCTGGGCACGTATTAGTGAGTGTTCACAGCCTGCTAATGGTCAGGAGATGGAATAGATTACGGCGCCGTTCATTACAGTTCACTGACAAAACTGAGCAGTTAAATAGGTGTGCAGGGCCAGAGCCATCTGCGCTACAGCCTCTGCACACACAAGATGGGAGTCCTGCGAAGATGGCAGCCACGTAGGGATGTTCTTTTGTCAACGGGGTTAAGGTGGACACGGTGTGTTAGTTCTCCATCAACAGCCAACGGTTCAAATGTTATTTTATATTACAGATGGTCAAGTTATATGTCTATAAGGTAATCCTAACATCACTATGAAAAGAAAACTACTCAGCTCAAGAGCAACAATTTTCTTCCCAAGCTCCATCCAGGGTAGCAAAATCTCAAAGAATGTTAATGTTTTCTCATATAATATTTGAAGTATATCTACACCAATTGTTTCGACAAGCTCATCAAAAATAAATATCACCTAAGCTATTCGCTTTGTAAATGGATTCAGTCATTTTAGGACTTCTATAGATTTCTTTATAAATGGAGTGAAAAGTGGCTGAACTGAAAGTGTTCCTCTTAGTGGGCCTGACCAAAACCTTGGAGGGTGCTCTGTGTGGAGAAAGCTGAAGCCTGCTCTCTGTCATGTTGTACTGCTTGGTTAGGGTTGAAGCACAATTAGCTGTAACCCAGCTTGAGGTCTGGGGACGGCATGCTCCTACGTTGTATGGCCAACACTTGTCATTATGTAATTTGTCTCAGACTTTTTGCCAGCAAACAGGAAGTCCCCTAAAGTAGTATGAGAGATGGTGAGGACGTGTGTCCTCAGAAAGGCATTCGGGATAGGGATGATGGAGTTGGACAGTTCCAAACTGGTGCGGTTGTCTGATGGTTTGGACGTTTTTGCTCTCTCCCAGCCTGACTGTGGTAGGAACCGAAAGACTTAGCTAGCTAACCTTGTCGCTAAGCATGTCAATTGAAAGCTCCACCCCACAAAATAACGTTGTCATTTAGGCAGAACATTCTAAAAGCTAAACGCACATGCTGAGAAAGATTAGTTAAATGTTCAAAAGTGTCTCCTACTTGTACTTTCTCATCCCCTATGCAATTTAAAATGTAGTGTTCTATATTTTTATTACAAAATGTAGGGCCATGAAAACTTTGAAATTCACTGTATTAAAATCAACTCAAGTCACTTCCAGCATAAGCCCTGTTTATAGCCTAATGGTTGTCAGTAAATGTATAGCTATGACAACACAAAATCTGTCAACCTTGTCTCACACTTAAAGCGCTCATCTCAAGAATTGGATACAGTGCACCACAATGCTAATACATGCTATCAAGTGTATAAAGACTATTATCTACAACAAACACAAAAGTGTAGGCCTCCAGCTGACCTTAAGAGGATTACGGGTTATATGTCATTCCATGTGGCTGGCAAGATATGTCTCAATGTCCCAGTCACTCTTCCTCACTCCTTGGATTTTTCCCAAGGGATTATTGAAAAACTTTGGCTAGTTATGTTTCTGCCCTTTGCCACATATGACTTGAAAAAATTCATACAACTTGGATATAATAAAGGAATGATTCAATAAGACACTTTAAGTCCTTGAGGAATCTTATCTACGAGCATAGGGGCAGCCAAGAGTGAGTGGGATTTGTGATGATGGGGAAGTATTAAGAGGAATGCACGTATACAAATCAAAATCTTGGCTAGAATGGCTGCCAAAACAATCAGGCTTGACCCTGCTGGACATTGAGCTGCCTCCTCGCCCCTCATCATCCATTGACCCTGTTCCGCTACTCAAAAACATTCACCGTCTAGCAGCACAGAGAGATGCATCAGTATTCACAAACACTGGCGGAACGTCAGGCTCGGGTCTCATCACGCGCCTTTTGTAAGCATCAGATCTGAGACAGCAATATTCATAAAAAGACCCGTTTCAAGCCTCACACGAACAACTGCACTTCTTAGAACCTACGGTGTGGTTATCAATTGTGCACTACAATAATGAAAAGCAATTATGTCGCTAGACAAAGCCCAGTGGTGATAGGCCTTTCTTTTGTTTTTGTATTGCAAATGAAAAGACTTTCTGTGGCTGCGCGTGTGTTTCTTTTTCTAGATCCTGTGGGTCATGCTCAGGACTCGCTCCTACCTACAGTCTCTCTTTTCATTGTGATTTTCCCATCCAGATGAATTAGACGGACGGCATATGAAAAGGGGCAGAGCAGGAGCAGACAATCTCGTTAAAACCTGGAGGAAACAGGAGGCAGCTGCTCAGATTGTGTCTCCAGATTAATTATTCAAGCCCCGGCTTCTCTATCCAATGACCCCGGTAAAGAAGCACAAATTATTTAGCGAGCTGCCAGATCGGCGTTTGGTGTGAGGGCACGAAGCATCAGTTCCCAAAGAGGTATCACAGGAGGGACGTGAGTCTTGCTCAAACTGGATGCTGCATGACACATGGCCCCGTGGGTATTGATGGGCTGGATTGGGGTACCAGAGTAGGGTTTCCTCTCCACTAGCCAGTGTGTGCAAGCCAAAGGAGTTCAGGAGAGAACCTTGTTTGTACCAGTGAGTGTTTTAGGTATCACAGGCCAAATTCTGGCCAAAGGATCTCTCTGTATATATTTTTTTGCAATTGTCTTGTTGCATCACATGTACACTTTTACAGCTTGTTCATTTTAAGCGGTGCCAGCAAATAAACTGTCCTTTATGACCCCCTCCTTCCCTACCTCAGCCCCATCCCACCCCACTCTCTGTTAAAACTAACCCCTCACACAGCGGAATAGCCAGAAACAGTAAAAGAGAACTATAGGTGAAATAACTTAACAACCTGAAATTGGCACACGATTATCATGTCTGGCAACATGAGAGCCATCCTATCCAGTAATTTATGTTGCACAAGGGGACTTAAACAAAGTAATATAATTTTCACAGCCACTCGAAAGGCATGTATCCACAAGTGAATAGGGGTGTGTGTGTGTGTGTGTGTGTGTGTGTGTGTGTGTGTGTGTGTGTGTGTGTGTGTGTGTGTGTGCATGAGCACGCGTGTGTACATGAGCACGCATGTGCGTGGGTGCGCATGAGCATTAGCCTTGATCTTGTTAGTGGTGATTGGGGTCTCTTTCAGACCTCACACTTGGCTGTGGGTGTAATTGCCCCAGGCAGGCATGGTCTGTAACTGTGTGGAGAGGAGAAAAGAGGGGAGGGAAGTGCCATTCCTTTGTTTGTGCCAGGCACCACATGTCTGCCTGTGTGGCACTATGCAAGGCCTGGCTTCAGGGAGATGATCATTATAGAACTAGTGTTGCCCTTTAAAATGGTTCTTAATGGGAATTCATTTCACAGGCAAGAGCACCATGGTTTTTAAGAACGAACGTAGCAACAACAATATCCCAAAAGTTCAACCGAGGCGGTCGAGTGATGGTTTAACAGTGGAGAAAGCCTGCCATCTGCTGTCTATTAGAAGTAACAACAATGTTGCACTCCAGCAATAAGTACAATCTGCGGATTTTTTTTATTTTTACGATGGATATTCCCGGGCCAAATGCTTGCTATCAGATGCACAATTTGCCAGTAGAGATTGAATTTGTAGGCCCGACTAAAGTTGTCGTTGGGGTGAAAGGATCAAATTAAAGTAAATCAACATTGACACTGTCACACAATTTAAAGTCACATTTTTTATTATTATTATCTTTTTTTTACTCCCTCACATGGTTCCAGTATTGGACTTTTTCTGTAAATCGTAATTATCTGATCACGTTTGTTGTGGGTCTGTGATATTATATTATAATATACATACATACATATATATAAGTTACTGAATTTTAAAATATTAAACATTTACAAAAAAAATATTGCAAAATGTAATTTGTCAAATGTGATAATTGATTATCCATTCGATACGTGTTGTTTTCCTGGGGCATTCTGTTGCTCCTTATTAATATAATCACTATGCATATGCTTGAGAAGTCTTTGCGAATGGAAAGCATTTACTCCTAATATGTTTGCCTAAATCATACTCAAGATTATACTACCTTTAAGTGGATATGGTACCCTGTTCTGCCTGCGGTAAGTGTCTAGTTTAATTTAATTCAATAATCCCGATAAATGAAATTAATCCCTTTTGGGACACCCATTTCTTGAGTAGTGAGATAATGTGAAATGAGGTTCAGAGAGAAAAAAATTAGGACATTATGGTTGATTGACCTTTTACAAAAAGCAGAAATATTAATACCGAGATATTCTTTATGTTTATAATTTTTCTTTAATGAATGAAAGCATCCATGTGGAAAACAATCAGCCCCCAAATGGATGAGAATGATTGTAAGGCTTAGCGAGAGAATGAATTAGCATTTCACCCACTCCCAATGCAAATTGTTTCACTGTAACTTTTTAAATACCATTTTGTGTTCTGACTTAATTCTAAGAAGTTTCAGATAAGCGCAAGTGTGGATTTAAAAGGCAGACTGTCAATGTGCCTGCAACACAGGCAGGCTAATTTGCTTTATTGCATTGAATGAGAGAATTTTTGAAAATTGAAAGAAATAACATGATCTGATAAGTAAAATAATACATTATTTTGACATGAATTAAAGTCACTGAAATGTTACCATCAAATGTTGGATTCGTTCAAATAATTAACTTCTATTAACATTTGAATAAATAACTGTTAATGTTCCAATACACCTGTTAATATGGATATTTTTAGATGATCCATGAGGCATATTGTACATGGAATTATCGTTATGTAAAAATGAACATCATAAATAATTTTGACATTCAACAAAGGCCATGGTTTCCTATAGGTGGTCTACAGTTTTCTGCAACTATATCTGCTTTTCTTACAGCGAGTCTTTCGGTTATGTGAATTAGATTTGCAAAACGTGCATTTTATCTCGTGGTGACGTCAAATGATGCTCAATGTATCGCTCCTTCCCGAATTTGGTAATAGGTAGGCTAAAAAAGATTTTAAGTTGTTAATTATTTCTCATCTCTGTCCTCAATTTTTCTACAGTTATAAAACCTTTAAAGTTTGGCTAATAGACATCTTAGATCACATTTCAAATGAAGAGTTTATTAACCGCCTTTTACAGTAATTGTTACAGCATCTGTTAATAATCTTGCGCTTTTTACCGTGCAGATCAATGAATGGCACTTATTAGTCAATGCAGTGCAACTAAGCTATACTGAGAATTGAGGACTCATTGACCAGGACCCAACAATTGATATGATGAACTTTGATTTTAAAATAGTCATGCACATCAGGAACAGGGTCAAATATGCCAACAATAAAAAAGCAAAAAGGCATGGGAATTTCTTACATAAACCTTAAGGAATTTCTGCAGCCAAATAGTCTAATAGTTAATCAAAACTAATTGTTTTCACTTATACAAGTGTAGGTATTGTAAAGGTGGCTGAGAAAAAACGTACAAAAATATATGAATGTCGATGCATGGAACACTAACAACATGCTGGAATGAGCCATCTAGGGCGAGTTATATATGAGGATCGACAGACCTTACAGTGCCTACTCCATTGGAAGACTAAAAAAAAGATAGAGGCAAGCTTGTTAGCAAGAGGACAGTGTCAACCACACCCAACACTCACCGCCTCTTCGTCATAGGCCACTGCATATGATTTCAATTATTTTTTATTTTTCGTCCAAAACTAGTGTAGCCTTAGTAAGTAATGACCATCTAATGAGTCAAGCCAATGAGCTAAGGCCAAGATGTGTAACCCTTTATTGATAATCTCAAAAATGCAATTCAAACACATTCAATATTATACTTATGGACAGTCAACCTGTGATTTCAACATCCTGGGCTTAGAAGAAGGGAGAGAAATGTCTGTATAGAGATGACAGTCCAAGCCTGGCTTTTTGGATCACTCCTCCTGCCAAGCAATATTCATAAATTTAATTTCCAATCCGAATCTCCTTTTATTAGTTTGGGTGTTATTAAATGAGATTGCTCCATCTTAATATATTTCCAAGGCCGGGGAATGTGGCTGTGATCTGATATTCAAATCCAATAACATGGCCTGTACTTAGTGCATGGCACTAATAAATGCCAACGTGTGATGCATATGCAGACGGGGCTCACAGTGAAAGTCACAGCAAGCAATAATGCTGCGGATGTCCTTCTGAGGGGTAAATATGTCTTCCTTCACCCCCTGCTCAACTGTCTCCTCATATGCCTGAGGAAGCCAGGTGGTCTGAATGGAAGCAGTGTTTGGTGGAAATGTGTTTTAGGCAGAAGATCTAGAGGAATGTCTGAAGCATGAGCTTCAGCATGTGGTGTTGAACTGGTTTACAGTTTTTTAATTTTTTAACTATTAAAAACTGTTAGAGAGATATGTATTTAGCTCTTCCACGGTGTATCTCATTTAAACTAATATATTAAAAAAACTGAAATATATATTTATTCTATATATTTAAATATTATAAGTTACTCCTAGACATGCTACAATTGCATTTCTTACTTCAACGTTGTTTGGGATTTTGGGCTTTCTCAAACAGCAAACGTTCAAACAACTTGTTGATTGTTAACAACGACCTAGTAAAAAACATAATGCTACAAAAATGGGATTATTGTGAAGTGTGACTTCTTGAACCCTACAAGGTTAAAGTTCTGACATGCCGCTCCCTTTTCCGTTTTTATCCGCAGAGCCAGACAACTGCTAACGTAAAGGTTACAGCTTAGGGAGCTTAGTTGCCACAGCAAGTGACCTTTAATTTTATTATGAATATTTTACATTTAATTATATAGTAAATTCTATGCACATGATCAGCACAATGGATTTCATTTTCATTAGTTGGTGTAAAATGCCATTCAGTGTAAGTATGGTATCAAGGTTTGCTGATCAGATTACCCACCCCAACACTGGCAAGATCTGACTACTGAAATGAATATGCGTAGCACTCTACTTCCCATTTGCTGGCAGGTGTGCAAGGCTATTTTATCAGGGGTAACGTTATTGGGAGCTTTGCCCCGAGCTTCTTCATCACACTCACATTCGAGCCTGCCCAACACTTGTCAATGTCAATCATAAAGTGATAATACACAGATGATTCTCTCATTTGGTTTAATAAAATCTCCAGGCTTATTTGAACTGCAGTCATTACAGCAAATAATTGAGGTGTTGAGATTTTTGGCCAGGCCATAGCTTGAGGGTTAAAACAAATAGATTTTTTTCTTTATTCCTTTTAGTTCCCCAGCTGCCCATATTCCTAAAAGAGATATTGCATTTGAATCCTGCCCTTGCCTTTCTTATTCCAACTAACATTGTTATTGGTTACCGTTTGGACCTTGAGTCATCTATTGCCTCCTCAATGTGTCTGCTTTGTCAAGACTGTTCTCAACCAAGTGCTGACAATTCCAAAATGTGAATTCGATTTGAGAATTTCAATCAATCTGAATCATTCAACCTGAATTGCAGGGACTAAATAGGTGAATAGGAAGCATAATATTTTACATTAAACCTGAGTGGGGGCTACTGCTTTGTTAACAATTTAAAGTGAGGTTATTCTGCTTTTCCAATTTGCCACATTTAAAGACAGGTAACTGCAGAGTTTATATATATATAAATGTAACGAACAACACAAATTGAAATGAATAATACAGACAGTAAAATATTTAAGATCCAACAAAAACAAGTAAAACCAGCTCCATATCGTCCAAAACTATATTTCACCTCATTTTGAACCTAGTTCTATTTATCTGGAGCAAAAATAAGGTTTTCATTAACCTTTAGGTTTCAATACTGATTGTATTGTGTCTTAAAGTAATGAAAGGGATGTAAAGCACTACTTGACAACACTGAAGGCCAGGCAGAGGCCTTGATATCTCGGACACCTGAGGATATTCTGAGTATTCCAACAGCTACTAAGGAATTTCTACTCCTACAAAATTGGAAGCATCGTTGTAGGGGCACATCACCTGCTGGTTTTGGAACAGCACTGAGTGGGACTTCAAGGCCTTAAATAGAGTGGTATGCTCAGCAGAATGGATCACCAACACTGCTCCCACTGGCCTTAGATATTTATTCCATTTTTATTTATATTATTTATTCATGGAGAAGTAACCGACAAGGTTGCTTTCCAGCAGTGCACTGTTTAAACAGGAAGAAACTA
The DNA here is from genome assembly GCA_036024795.1 of Galaxias rostratus. Taxonomy (NCBI): domain Eukaryota; kingdom Metazoa; phylum Chordata; class Actinopteri; order Galaxiiformes; family Galaxiidae; genus Galaxias; species Galaxias rostratus. The sequence continues at coordinate 12,593 of JAVQJS010096950.1, forward strand.
AAAATAGGCCAACAACAAAAAAATATGTATTTACAATAATATTTAGAATCCAGAAATATATCAAGTTTTAACCACAACACAAACACTCCTCAACGTGCTGATCCTTGTTCCATTAATCTGAAGGAAAAAAATTGAATTTTCCAAATTCTGTTTGCTCTTTTTGACTTTCATTGGTGTTATAGTCGTGTGAGCGTGTCCTACTGGATCTGTGCTTTCAAAGGGAAATAAGATAAAATAAAAAACTTGCTCAGCATGCACACACACACACACACACACACACACACACCTTGGTCATCCAGTGGTTAACGTGATCATCTCAGCTGGTAGCCAGGCAGTGGCCTTTTTGCTAAGCTGGGGTCAGAGAGAATGTACTGAGAGACTCAAAAAGAGCTTCTACCCTCTGGCTACCCAGATCCTCAATGAGAACACATACACACAATAATAACAATGAATAATTAAATGAAGAGTTTGAACAGTGTTACTGTAAGTATACATTACTCTTTTAATAACCATCTGTACTTTGCAAAACACAACCTTGCGCATGATATTTATTTTCTTTAATAATTGTATTGTTCAAATAGGCTTAATTTGACTTAGCATTGTTGCACATTATAAAGCTGGTGTGTTTGCATTTCTTTGCACCTTTCTATATGCTGACATTTAACGGATAAAAAACATACACTGAAAACAGTTAGGGCTGCATACGTATATTACCATAACTACACATATCCTGACAAAAGAGATGATTTTAGAATTACCCATCTTTTTTTTCAAGAGATAAGCAACTAACTTGTGGAGTCAAGATCCACCTTGTTCACTGCATTAGCAGCTTTGGCATTCACAAAGGCAAACAATGTTGTAGAAAAATAAATTAACAATAAACTTCCACAAGTATGTGGGTTCCATGAAAAAGAGAAAGTCTGCACAGTCAGTCATTTAATGGATTACCCAATGCTCTACCTGTCTACCCAAACAAGGTCACTACTGTTGAAATGAGTAAATATCTAGGACAAATAAGTAATTGGAAAACAACAGTAATACTGCAGTTGCAGAAGTTGCTTGTCACAGGTTGTCTCAATGTCAAGGAAAGTGAGCCAGACCTTCAATGTAGGTCCTACGTGTAGGTCTAGTACTTGTTTTGAATCTGTCACTGACCTTGCATTGTGACTACCCAATACACAAATTAGAAACTAATTACCTTTGTCAGTGAAGTTTACTTAGGACAGAAGGTAATTATAAAATAGTGGAATCAATCATTATCATTTACATTGAAACTTGGACAATGCAATTTCCCCCAATTAAAGCAATCGTCGATGCATGACTTTTTTTCTAATTATAACAATTAACCTGTCAGGATGTCAATCAAGCACTTGAACGTTTCTCTAAACCTGTACAGAACTTGATTTTCAAACAATTGGATTTATGGTAATTATAGAGGTAAAGCTCGATTCATTCCGTCTCATATAGTATGCTATAGCTCATAGGTGTAACACCCACTAAATTACTTGGAGATTACACTCACAATCTCAACTACAGCCTATCAAACGAAACGTAAGGTGTGGTTTCACTCGCAGAATCGCACGCTGTAATTTAATAATTGTAGTACGCAGAATGTATGCCATATTAAATAAAAGTTCTACATACATAAAGGGAGTGGTTTTTATTATTTAATTTTGTAAAATAATATTCATTTGTGTAACCGTATTATTGTGATGCAAAGTGATTACGCTTTCCAACACAACGATTGGAACATTGCACCAATTTGGAGAATGAACCAATATAAATCCAGAAAAATATTGAGGACGCCTGTCGTTGTCAACAAGTTCAACCCCTTCTGAACGAAGTATTTGGTTAGCTTGTTCGCTAGCTAGCTGAGTGGTTCAGCAGCTGACAGTGTCAAGGGCGTTGATTGTTGACCGATTTGTACAACATACACTTGATTAAGGAAACTAATCGCCATCTCTTGGCAAAGAAGGTGAGTTTACAGCAGCCAAGTTATTGTTACAACTCGTACAAGCCAATATTGTTAGCTAGTTTAACGTCAGCCTTCATTAGCCATCTAGTACTGCAATTAGCAAATCTATTGTTTACTAAACTTAGCTAAACTAATAAATAGTAAGTATAAATGTTAGCCTTCTTGCTGAAGTTGTCATCTAAGTTTAGTTTGTTTTCTAAGTATGTTTTGTTTTATTATTTACTTCCGCCTTAGTAGCTATATTAGCTTGTTGGCTAGCAGCTAAGCTTGGCGATAATGAATTTATCTACTGGGCGATATACACAGCGTGCTAACAAACTAACGTTAGCTAGCTATCAAGGAGCTACGACCAGCCTTGGCTTGGAAAATATTGTCTTTACTAATGTTACCAGGTTGTCAACGTCAAGTAATACATGGCAAACGCTACTCTAAAGTGTACAGACGTTAATTGTGTACATGTAGTGTTTTGTTACAAGTAGTGTTGTTTATCCAGCCCAGGCACTAATTTGCCTAGCGTGAGGTTAGCTAACGTTAGCTCTGTGCCTTAATATCATATTAGATGCTGACTTACTAACAATAACAATTAGCTCGGTAGTAACGTTACAACGTAGGGTAGGTAACCTGGAACATATCATGTCTATCTTAACGACTGTAACTTGGCAAGAAGTAACTAGTTAACGCGTATGCTAGCTACCTTAGCTCATAGCTACATATAAACATATAGTTACAAACAAGCTCCATTTCGCCCCTCTAGCTCCACGTACAGCGTCTATGTTCGACATAATGTTCGATGCATTTTTTTAATAAATGTTTATTGGTGCTTCATGTTCAATGTCACGTATCATACTCGTATCGTACATTACAAATTAAATAACTGAATAAACGAAGGTTGTGTGTGACTGCACTTGGCTGTGATACTGCTGGTACTGGTAGCTAACGTCTGCTGCTACTAATAATATTAGATCCTACATGCCTAGACGTAATGCTTCCGTGTGTGTGTGTGTGCGTGTGCGTGCGTGCGTGCGCGCACAAACTATTTTCTATTTCTAGTGACAAAGTGGATGGCACTGGCTGTATTTGACGTGAGACCGTCATAGATGGACATCAGTTTGACCCTCTGAGTAATGAACCTGAACCCATTTTGGAGCATGTCTACTAATAGTGGTAGAAAGGTAGGTGTCACTTATTTAGGGAAGTTAAATAACAATGCATCACACATTTTGATCATTATGTCCACTGTTTAATCTAAGTTCTTATGTTCAAACGAATACAGTCAAATGCACATCATACTTGGTCCTGCCTTTCTAAGTAATCTCAATTGACTGGATTTGTTTTCCAATTTCAAAAAGTGTTTCATTCTACATCCCAATAACTGAACATGCACAATTTTACACAATTTACCACAAAACTTAATAAATATAATATTTGATAAGAAACTAGTACCGTAGCTTCTGTTTTGTGCAGTACTATGCACGCACATCTAGCGATGACATAGTCATGAGCTCTTATGACTAAGAAAAATAAGTCCATTAAGGTTATTACATTGAACTTCTTGCTGCTTTCTTACATTTGTTATGGTTATACAAGTTGTCGGTTTGACGTTCTTGTGTATAACTTGACAATATAGAATCTAAATTATATATTGTAGAACAGAACATAAGTATTTGGAATGCAACAAATGTTTTGTTTTGGTAGCTCTATCCTAGAGCCCATTACTTTTGAAAACTGGACTTTTAAGTATTTCCATCCATATTGGGCAAGCAGTCGGTGCACTTCTTAAGACTTTACTTTAACCACTGATTTATTGAACTTTGCGTCTTTGTTTGTAATCTAAACCTAAATTTACAGCTGATACTATTAAATCTGTAAACGTTTGTTATGTATATTATAACCTTTTGTATGTGTTAAATTGCAGAGGGCTGACATTGAGGATCAGAGTGGTTCCGGGGATCAGAGAGCCAGTCCTGCGCGACCGCACTTTGGCAAGAAGCAGCTCCCAACTATTCCAAAAAATGCAGTCCCCATCACCAAAGCTGTCTCACCTGCGGTTACAGCGCAGTCTTCCAACGGCACACATGCCTCTTATGGCCCCTTTTACCTAGAGTACTCACTGCTGGCTGAGTTGTAAGTACCAGACCAACATTGTAGATGGTGGGTAAAGAAATGTGCATATCCATTAACATTTTATCCTAATAAGTAATCCTACCTCCTGGCATTTATTTACTTTTATAAACTGCAGCACGCTAGTGATAAAACAGAAACTTCCTGGGATATATGTCCAGCCCTCCTACAAGTCAGCGTTGAGTAAGTATTCCAGTATGCAAGCTGTCTGTTATAGATAATGATTCCTATTTTGTTTGTCTCTCAGCACTGACTGCCTCTCCTCCCTCAGTGTGGTTTGGTGTCATATTCATCCGACATGGTTTGTACCAGGATGGAGTCTTCAAGTTCACTGTGTATATACCTGACAACTACCCTGATGGGGAGTGTCCTGTGAGTACTATCCTAAGCGCAAGTTTGCCATGGTGCAGAATGTATTTTGGCAAAATACGCATTGGTGAGTTACTTGTTATGTACCTGTGTCTCTTTTAGAGAGTGGTGTTTGACATCCCAGTGTTCCACCCCCTTGTGGACCCTGTGTCCGGAGAGCTGGATGTCAGGAGAGCCTTCACCAAGTGGAGGTCAGTAGCAACTAAGGGGCATCGGGACTGTTACTCTGTGCTGATTTTCACCCTCAATATTATGTACAAATTCATGGAAACTCATGTTTTCGATTAATGCTATTGACAAACTGATATCACCAGATGATATGAATTAACTTTCTTGTTGTGGCCATATTAATCTCCGGCACCAGTGTCATCCCAACCTCTACGAAAAGCCATCCCAATAGAGAATGGTGATCCTGCTGGTAGTCTTGAGAAGAGGATTGTGGCCCTGTATTGTGCGATACGATTGTCACGTTTCCCATAGAAAGGTTCTGCGTTGCCAATGGCTCCAGCTCTCTTCTTCCCGGTCTGTGTTCTCAGCTGGACATGGACTGAGGGGCATTTTCCTCAACTGGCTTTATCACACAGGAAAGGATCAGCCAGGGCCTAAGTGACCCGTATACCAGGCGCAGATTCTGCACTGCTGCTGTTTTTCGTTAGCGTATCGTTTTAGAGGAGCTTTTTCCCGTCCTCGCACTGACGTTCAAGGCCTGCAGGTTTTCTTGCTGACTCGTCACTGCTTGCATTTATTCCCGTCCTCTCTACTTGTTGTCTTGTAGGCGCAATCACAACCACATATGGCAGGTCTTGATGTATGCACGCACTGTGTTTTACAAGATCAACACTATGGAGCCCCTTAACCCAGAGGCTGCTGTGCTGTGAGTTTCCACCTATTTATCTCGGCCTCACTATGGAACACGCACAAAGGGAAATCTTAGTAGTTCACTTGTATGCACCCAAAGTCTTAGCCAAAACATTTTTGTTGTCATCCAATAAAATGTGCTTTAACAGTGTCTTTCAAAATGAAACCACGTGCCGTAGCTAAGAGAAGAAAACTATGGTACCTGGTATTTATTTTTTTTAAATGTATGCAGCAATGTGTGCATTAAAAAAGTGCCACAACAACTTCGATAATGGTGTATAAATATTATTTAGGCATTTACATTTACAATGCTGCTCTGTCAGTGTTCTAAAAAAATGAATTATGATTATTAGTTGATACGTCTAGCTCACTATTTTTTTTTCTTTTTTCAGGTATGACAAAGATGTGCAGTTGTTCAAAAGTAAGGTGGTTGACAGTGTGAAACTATGCAACAGTCATCTTTTTGACCAGCCCAAAATGGATGATCCCTATGCAATAAGGTTGGCAATTCTTGGGTTTACTAGACATTCTATTCGTTGTCTCACTGGAACATTGGAAAAGCCCACCAATATGGCTTTAATGTTGGGTTGATCACTAGCAAAAACACAATTGCTTTTATTGAATTTAAAATATTTCAAGCTTTCTTGGTCTTGAACATTAAAAGTCCTCTTTTCAAAATATGCAATTACTAGTTTCACCTTTTTAGCATACCTCTCATCATGGTGCACATTCTATAAAAGGGATTTTGAGATGAATTGCTCTTTGACTGCAGACTAACTGCTTTTTAAAAATGCTTTAACCTCCCCCCTCTAGCTTTTCCCCATGGAACCCAACTGTCCACGATGAAGCTAAGGAGAAGATGTTCGCACACAAAGTGAGTTTAAGGAATGCATTGCTGTTTATCACTATGTTTTAGCTGTGAGTCAGGATTCCACCAGGCTACAACTCCCATAAGTGCACTAAAATGAAAAAAAGCATTTTATTTTTATGATTGGTCAAACTTTTACTGCTCTTTTCACTATGCCAGCCTGTCTCTTAATTGTCATTGTTGCCCTAGAGACGTCTTGATGATCACCATAAGGGCCTACAGGTGTCAGGGCTGTCTTGGGTAAAGCCTGGATCCACGCAGCCATTCAGCAAAGACGACAACTCTCCCCACAGTTGAGCCTGCAGTCCCTCAGAATGTCACTAGGGGGAAGGACAGAGCTGAAATCTACATAATGGACTTGTGTAGGCTGCTGTCTAATAGATTTGGATCTCTGATCCAGTCGCAAGAACTTTATAGCAAAAATATTGTTCAGCTTTAAAACTAATGGCATAAGCATGTGCTCTAACAGCTTTAGATCTAAAGTTTGTGTCACATGTGAAACGACAGCTGGATGTCTTAGTAATATAGACTACAATGCAATCAAATCTCTTTCTCCACATTTGCTATTCAGGTCTCTGCAAATGCATTGGGCTTATTAGGTAGATGGTCTCCCGATGCTGGTTGAAAGGTGTGAGCCTTACATTTTTAATAGATATTATGATTAAAGTGTGTGTATATGTGTATATATATATATATTACACACACACACACAAACTACAGTTTTATGGCCACTTGTGAACATGGGCTCAGGACAGTTTATTTTGAACATTGAAATGTTTATTTGTCCAGAATTTACATATTTAGACCCATGCCCATTTTACACCCTGTACAACTAGGATGACACTACATGTTTTAAGAGTTCTTTCTTTTGGATAATTGTCAGTTTTTCTACTTGCAATACAGTCCTGTTTTAAGTCATTTATAATATATAACATTAAGACACAATGTGGTTACATAATTTAGCGTCTTAAAACCATATTTTTATTTTGTTTACCAGTGGCAAGTTTTATTAAAGGTTTGTGTAAATAATGAGTGCTGTTAAAATGGTTGATATCTTAATAGGCCGGTGCTGTTTTGTTGGATTCTGTTGGCGGACTATAGTTTTATTGCTCTCAAATTTAAATAAGTTCTTTTTGACATACTGACTGATTTAATTTGTCGAACATTATAGTAAATTTTACAGTGGTCAACTTTCCACAAATGATCAGTATATGAATGATTCTGTTCTAGGCAGTGATTTTTCAAACCTATCTAAAAGCAAATAATAAACTAAAATATATATATCTGTTTAACCTCATGTGTACGTTTGTATGCATTTATGAAACACGCCATTCTTATCTGAACAAATACTTTCCTACAAAAAAAACGTTAACAATGAAGGTTTCAATTTAATTGCATCCTACTCAAGTGACAATTACTGCAAGATGGACTTACCAGAGTGAAATAGTCATAGTGCAACACTGTATGTCATTCGCAGTTTCCTAATTAACAGCCCAGAATAATGTTAAGTTCTGCGGTAAGGATCGTCTTTCCGGCAGTAGATGTTTCAAAACTATGCCCCTCTTCCCCTCGCACAAGGCAAACTTAGACAAGGACAGGTGATCACCACCAGAGGACGCCCTGCACCCATAACACAATACAGTTCATCCACTATCTCCTGTCAACATAGTGAGACAGTTTATGCTAAAGTAAAACCTCTCCGGATTGGCTTTAGCCCTTGTGCGGCCATCTTGTGATAAGCGACATTAATGCTTTTTATTTAATTTTGGACGACCTAAAAAATAAACGATTTAAAGACAGAGGCCATACAATGATGCAAATACTATTTCTGAGAAATCCAGTTCGAAAATGATCCCGATCCGACCAATGTTCTCAAATTTATGGTTGTCCAATCAGAGAGCAAAAAAGGGATATGCAAATGAGGGGTTATCACCGTCACGTCAGCAGTGGTAGAGCAGTGTGGTCGCCAGCAGGAGTAGGCTACAACTACCGCTACGTAACTTCGCCGATGTAATTCTACCTTGGCTAATTAAAAAAACCTTTTAATTTGCATGCCTTGGTTTTTTTCGGTAAGTGAGAACACATTTTTTCTGATATCTGCTGATATTTATTATATTTACAGAGTGATATAAACTCAAGCTGCTGTCACACTGGATACTGACGCTCGCACTCAGCTCAGCTGTCTCATCTGCCTGGTCACTGACACTGGGCTTGCTGCGTGGGGGATCTCTTAGCAAATCAGTTAACGTTATCAAGTTCGCGTGGAAGTCGTTATATAAATACATGTCCTTAATAATAAACACTTTAAAAGCTCTATGTTAAATGTTCTGAATTCAAATATGTCACTAGTGTCATCCAAAGCTTGCTATTGTGGTCCTGAATAGACAGCGTCCTGGTATGGCTGTGTGGGACTAGCCAGCCAACTCAGCATCAATTCAGAGTTAAAATTCGAATGATAGCTATGTAAAAGTGCTCATCGTTCGTTCTTGTTACAAACAGTAACAAGAAAGAGAAAGTATAAGTATGGTCGATTGGCCTGAGTGTTAGTCTCCGTTATGACCATCAGCAACCTACAATGGCTCCATCCACCTCCGCCCTCCTACTCATCAGTCGTGGCGGCGCGTCACGACACCATTTAAATCAATGGGTTCTGTTCAAGAGGTGGTTTGTGAACACGTGAGTGTGGTCCTACGCGTCTTTGAGAGCGTTTTCGCCCCCCAAATCGAAAGAAGTTTAGCAGCTCCCCACTCCACACTATGTTTCCCTTTCGACACTACAGTCTCAACTCAACAGCAGTAGGAGCACGAATTGCCACCTTGCTGTTCATGATAAACTGGAGGGCTGTTGCTGTGCTGTGAAGGTCTAATGCTAATGGTGGATGCGGACGTAAGGTCTACCATACACGTCGGAGGTTATCATTGTTTTACAAAAAAAACATCTGTCCCGAAAAGATATAGCTTCATGCAATCTTATGATGATGGACTGGACTGCGTTATGGCGGGTAGTAAGGCAAGTTCAAAATAGTTGATGTATTTGGGTTGAATTTGGTTAGTATGTTGTATTTTGAGTTGTCTGTTTTTTCCTGCATGGTTCCGATGGCACTTGTTACACATTTATTATTGAGTGGACCGACTTTGCTCGCGCGTATTTTGCTTATGTGGGCGTCCAGTTATTGACTTATGAACGTAGAAACGTTAAAAAAGTTAGTATGGCCAGAAGCTTTGCCATGCTAGGTAGCAGTTGCCACACTTCATAATAAACAAAGACAACCTGTCTGTAGCCTAGCAGTGCTAACCTGGTTGGTTGCAAACAGGAAGCCCATGAAGACTTCAGCTAACGTTAATGTAGCTGCCTGTCTTGAGCCCGACATTGATTGGACCTGTTGCTCGTGTTGCCGTGTAGAAATCTTCTCACGAATAATTATTCTGCCATTCATTTGTTGTGTGTGTGTGTGTGTGTGTGTGTGTGTGTGTGTGTATATATATATATATATATATATTTGCATACACATTTGAGGGCAAATATATTGTCATGACAAATCATATGCATTATTTTGTATATGGGGAAATGTATGACATCAGGGGTCCAGACTGCCACCAATTTGGTGACAACTGTCCACTGCCACTAAAACAAATATTGGTGGCAGTGCCCAATCGATTTTTGTTGGTGTTATTTTGTATTATATTATAATATTTTCCAAAAGTAATATTGTGGTTAAACAGTTGGCTGATTTTCCTTCATTTGAACTTCCCACTGGCAGAATTTCTTTCTCTCTCACATGGTATAGTATACTTAAATTCCTCAAAATATTTGTTACTATGTTTTGTGCAACTGCCACTTACTGAAAAACGTACCACAGCCACCAGTGTAAATGTTAATCTGGAGCCCTGGACATCGAGGTTTCCAGAAAATATCAGTCCAATGGACATTGTCCTAATTTTTTCTGTGGTGAGTGAATAGGCTGATACATAAGTTCACATGAGAGGAGGAAGCGCGTATTGTGAATGCAGCAAATGTTGCCTAAGTTCCAGCTTTCATCCCAACATTATGTTCGAACTATTGACCTAACTAACCCGACTTATGCCAGCTGTATAACTTGGCGATGCATACGTTTAGAAAAGAGCAGAGAGATGAAGAAGTGCTCTGTTTTAGAAGGTTTGTCATGGAGAGACTTTGAATAGCATATGTGAAGGTAGGAGCCTCAGAGTTATGGGTCAATATGGATATTGGGTCAGTGTACTCAACCCCAAGTTTTGGTTCAAATTGTGTCAGATGAAGATTGACGACATTACACTGGCATCTGTCTCCTTAAATTAAGTGTGTAAAGTGGGTGTATGTTATACTGAGTCAGCAGGTTGTGACCGGTCGTGGCTGGACGGTCTTTTGTCATCTTCTGTTGGGCTGTGGTTAAAAGCAGCTTGTCTCCATCCCTGGCTGTTGAAATGGTATCTGCTGTGTGTACCTCCCACCTAGACTGCAGTTGTAGGCAGGCTTACTGGGTTGGGTGGATCAGTAGGCTTTGAACAAGGACAGATAGACCAGGCTTGAGTCTTGAAGTTGGTTCTGTTAGAATGTCCTCTATGTGCTCCTTGCTTCTGTATTGGTCTTTACGTGTTAGTCAAGACTAAACTGGTGAAGTCAATTGTGTCCCAGGCTGTCTGGACATAGCCATTACCTTGCTGTTTATAGGACTGATGCTGTGTATGTTGTGGAATGAAGGTTATCTGGAAGTATTGAAGCACTTTTCAAACTTCTTCAGAAGGTTGCAACAAGCTATTATTTGGACATCTGCTCATTCTTTAATATTCTGCCACCTAAGAGCCCTCAAAATGTTGGTTGTAACAGATAAATCCTTACTATTATTAAGATTTTTTCCCCCTGTTAGCCTTTTAAAAAGACCAAAATGTAAACTATCAAAATAACTCCAGTTTCTCTCTGCAGGTCTCATATCCACCTTAGTGTCCCACTGTCCAAAGACCCTCAGTGTGATGGACATACTGTGGCCTAGCAGTCTGTGACACTTCTGAGCGTCAGCTTGGATCAACGGTGTAAAAGACGGGCTCCTCGGCCACATTGCTTAAACAGCACCCACCATGGACTTCTTTGATGACCCTAACTTGTTTGTAGGAGGGTTGGAGGGGCTGGCTGAGGAGGGCTTCCCACCAGGACCCTCGTTAATCGATGAGCTGAACCTCGGTTCGGGCTTCGAGCCTCTCCAAGTGGATTCACTAGGCCCAGTGAAACACTCTGGCTTAATATCAACCCCTTCCCAACAGGCCATTCCCTATGGGCAGCAGATTGGCCACTACACAGCTGTCAAGGCTCCAAACCCCATTGGGCAACCCTTCACCGGCTCTGGGTGCTCAGATGGTGGCGCTGCGGCTGGTGAAGGGGGGAGCATGATGGCGCAGCAGCATCCTCGGTACCATGGAGCCTCTATGAGTCAAGCCTCTCAGTCCAACGGGCTATTCTCTAGCGGCAGCAGCATGTGGGCCAATCAGGAGCAGAATGGGAGTAGGTACCACCCATTGCCGCAGCAGCAGCAACAACAACAAATCCACAACCAGCAGCTTCACCTGAGACAGCATCAAACACAACAGCAACACCACCACTGCCTACAACAGCAACAAAGAATGCAGCATCTGCAGCAACAACATCAGAATCACCACCAGCTGCTAAACCAGCATCAGCGTCACCAACAAGTGAACTCTCAGGCTATGCCCCAGCAGCAACAACCACAGCATCACCACAACTTCCCCTATCATCTGGGAAGCCAACTGCAAGCTCACCATAGTCAACAACCGGCTCGTCCACAGATTGGAATAGGAGGAGCTCAGTACCACCCCAGGGCTTTGTCCACCACAGAGGGCCCTAAAGCGTACCTGGAGGCTCCAAATGCCTTGATGGCTGGAGCAGGTGCTCCCATTCAGCAGCCACAGGGTGGTTACCCCCTGGCCCAGGGAGGTCAAGCCTTCCCGGGGGCAGGAGCAGAGGATACCAGCCTCTCCTACTCCATGCAGTCCTCCTTGGCCCATACCCTTCCTTCCTGCTCAGCCACTGCCTATCCCCCCTCCCAGTACACAGCCTTCCCTGGGCAGCCCAACCAGATAACCAGTAGAAGTCAGCCTCTGTCCTCAGCTGCGTTGGCCATGCCCAACACCTCTGCGTCTCCCGTTTCCTCTATAGTGCCTGAGGTCGCTGGGATTGTATGTGACTACTCTTCTGGCCAAGGGATGGATCAACAGCACCAGATCCAACCCCAAGTCCCTGTCAGCCAGACTGAGGAATGTCCTTTCCGGGCCCTTCGCTGCACCAGGCAGGCCCAAGGAAGCTACGATGCCTCTGAGATGTTTGGCCAGGCCATGAGCTGCTACCCTAGCTCAGCCAGCCAGCTGGCCTCTGAGCAGCTACAGATTTGTGGCTCTGCTGGGGTTCCCTCTGCCACAGCCAGCAATGGCTACCAGGCCCTGGAGGAGAACCTGCTGCCAGGAGAAGCTCACGCAGGGGGCTTTGAGGGCCTGGAGGCCCCTGACCTACTGGCCGACCAACTTCTCCCACAGCTTGAGGCTGCCCTCAGCCAACAGGAGGAGTCTAACTACTCCTGGACCAATGGCAGCCAGGGAGATGGAGTTGAAGACAGGATCAGACAACAGATAGACTACATGGAAGAGGTAAGATGAAAACACACATCATCCAACTGCATTTTCACTGGATTCTAGTGGTATTCTGGTATTGTCTAGGTTTTTCAATGCATGCGATCTGTTGATTGAGCTGTCATCCAGAGCAAAATGGGTAGTTGAGTCATAAATTATAGGAATTTATATGTTGTCTCGCAACTAATATGAATTATGTGCCACGTTAAGTTTTATTGACTTGACTCCAGATTATTATTTTATACAAACAGATATGTATGCCTTCATGAAAGTGTGTGTGAGGCGAGCTACCTGTGTAGGCTTTGGACTTGACACAAAGAGAGCTTTGGCATGGTGCTGTATACGAGTGGGGCCTACGCCAATTGCCCATTTAATGTTTAACTTGGCTTGAGAGAGCAGGAGCATGCCTGATGTAAACCTGCAATCGGTGGTGAAGAGTCTAGACTGATTCATCCTGTCTGGCTTGTCTTTTTTCACACTGCTCAGACAGCAGGTAGGCTAGGGCCTGATTAAGAGTGGCAGAAGTGTCTTACTGTAAGCATACTTAGGGCTAAATCAAGATGTGGGTCAGGGCAGACTAGAGGCACTTGCACTCTGCACGGCTAGAGTGTGGGGGAGGTTTGCTTGCTGTTGTGGTCGCTATCATGGTGTGTGTGCGTGTGTGCGAGTGTGTGTGGGGAGGAAGAATGGAGGGAGGGAGTGAGAGAGAGCTTGTGAGAGGGTGCATTAGCTGGCTGTGTGACAGGATTGAGGCGGTTCCTGGAGCCGAGCTAGCCAGTAGCGCACCAGCATCCACAGACCTCCCTGGCCCCTAAGTGACGCATGAGCAGCAGCAGCATCATAGGCTGCCTGTGTGTGTTCTGTGACCTACTGCTGACACAGGAGGATCAGCACTGATCGGCACTCACCGGCTGCACAGTGCACAATTCCATCGCCAGCATCCCTAATAGACGGAGCATTGTGTGGATTTTCTCCACTCCATGTTGGTTTACTAATGACTCACAACAAGCCTTGCTACCCCCTTTCTCTATTTTCTCCCTTTTCCTACCATTGAACACAATGTGCTGTACCTTGGAGGACTCAAAAGCAGGTTCGCCTCGAGTGAGTCCATGTGTACAGACTGTACACCTACAGAGGTCTGTAATTGAAACAGGAAAATGGACCGACTTCTTCCTGTCTTTGTCAACATCCATCCCTGTGTCGGTGCTTACAGGCACACTACCCTATTCATGTGCACTGGCTTGTGAACAGCCTTCCAATAGTGTGTTTGCTGAACAGGCAAAGCATCGGTGGAGAGTGCCATCTCTTTCCCAGCCGTTCACAGGGGTAATTAAGATATCCACATGGTTTTAACTGAATGGATATGACTGAGAAAGAAGTTTCTATTTATACATGATGTCAGATTAATTATTGTTTCATAGTTACCATTATTCATTAAGGTTTTTGACCCGACTACAAAAATGTATTGAAATTGTGTGGACTGTCGGTTCAATTTCATGAAGCTAAATGATCTCACAGCTGGCAAAGTTTTGTCTAATCACTTCACAAACATCAGTGTTAGCTTGTCTGTTTTATCATGAAGTATCCATGAATCTAGCTTCTGCTCAGATAGGCCTAAACCAAGCTATAATTCTCACTACAATCCCTGACCAAAGCAGTGCTGCCAACTGGTATCTGTGGGCTCGGTCACCCTCAACAGAGTATTACCATGACTTGGGAAATAAGTGCTTTTCAGAATCAAAAGAAGGCAACAGTGCAAAATTAGACCTAGATCTGTTTCCATAGTACGAACATTTGAAAATGCACAGGTTATAATGTTACATCTATTATTACTTAAGAAGTGTACTTCAAAAACAGATATTTTAGAATGGATTTGGGTTGTGAGATATGTAATTCAGGTTTTCTTTTAAATGAATAAGAAAAGTGTCGTGTCAGATTGCATTGACAAAAGTAGTTTGTATTTTTATTCAGGTCCCATTAACTACTAGGTGTGGTATTAAGTTGATATTTTCAGATAATTCAAAGTCAGAGCGTTTTTATGTTTTTGTCTAATCTATCCAATTTACTTGTCTTCCCTTTTTACAGTAGCCTATAATAAAGTGAAATCATACGAGCGTCCTCTTTATATCAGGTTTTAGCCAATCGCACGCATCACAATACTGTGCTTCGTTGTGTCATGGACATGTCAGCCTACTGCTCACACCAGTAGATAGATAGGCTGACTTGTCAACAGAGAGGCACTTGTTCTCAGTGTAATAGAGGGCGCTTTCACACCTGCACTATTTGGTCCGGTTTCATCAAACTATGGTCCGTTTGCGCCGTTAGTTCAGTTTGTGTGAAAAGGCATTCGAACTTTGGTGTGGACAGAACAAACATAGCGTGGTCTGCTGGAAAAGACAGGACTCTGTCGGCTTCCGAATAAACTAAGGCGTGGGTCATTTTTCTATTTGAACCTACATATAGTATAAGTATAGTCTTGGATGATCCAAAGTCCATAACTTGGTTTTTAATATCTCATTCTTTTTGAAAGGACAGTACACAGAAAATATATTCCAGGTGTTAGAATCTGCAAACTCTTTTGAATCTTCCCCTCAGCATCTCTTCTTCTAAGGATGATCCTATAAGTTGTCATCAAGCACTTTTAGCAGGCGATCATACACTACAAAGGTACAACAGTACTTAGGCAATCGCTCCTCTAAGGAGCTTTAAATCGCACTGAAACCAATTCCAAGATTGCAATATCGTGTACCACCATGATTTTTACTGCAACCATGTAGGGACTTTCTGTTTGACCGAGGCACTACACTTCAAAGACACTTAGTTCTCTCCTCAGAGGAGAGAAAAGGCGCAGAAACTAATTCAACGATTGCAATATTGTGTGCCACCATTTGTTTTACTGCGACCATGTAGGGACTTTCTGTTGGACCGCTTGTCTTTTATTTCCAGATGATTGTCCACATGATAAACGGCAACTTCAACGCAGACCAGCCCAAATTAAATGTTTAACCATATAATGCTTAGCACCTAAACCGGATAACATCATCTCCGCTATTTGACGCAAAAGCTCCTATAATACTAGATTCTGATCCCTTAGGACTTTTGTCTCTGCTCCAAACAAAACAAAATTTAACAAACACCCACACAGAAAGATGGGCAAAGAAAACACAAAATGATAGACAACACAGCACTCATGCCCATCTGGTAAATACAGGGAATAATTATTTAAAACCATTTAGATTTTAGAGACAGTTTTATAGATTGAATGTTTTCTATATTATTTTCATATAACTAACATCTATAATTAATGTGTCCTATTAAAAAATAAGATGTCAGTGTGGGAAGTAGTAGTTGCAGAGCAGGTGCCTCCTAACTACCTCAGTGGTTTAGATTTGTTCTGTTCTGAGAACCCCATGCCCTCGCGCCCTCCGTCCTCCTCTCCCCTGGCCTCATGGGCATAGCGAGAGAGGACCGTGTGGCTGAGGCCTGAAGGGTGTCTGTGGGCCCCACTGAAATGCTGGCTTTGTTGCTTCCTGACCTTCCTTAGCGAGGTTTATATAACTTTGATCCAGGCAAGCAGGCAGGCTGTGCTGCAGCCAGCCCTGAAACCTGACACCATGTCACTCTGCCTCTAGAAGGGAGGGGCCCCCCTACCGCTGGGAAACCTGCCCTCTGTGTGGCCGCATAATGATAGGCTGTCTCACTCACACGCTCTCCCTCGCTCTTCCTGCTCCTTTATCACCCTCTCCACCCCAAACCCTCCCCCTCTCTTTTTCTCTCTGCTGCGGTGCCTGTCTCTATCCGGCGTCGTCTGCCGGTCTGTAGTGGCAGCCTGCCAGAAGAGGGCGGGGAGTTCAGAGGTCAGCAGGAAGTCTGCTCCATAAAAAGATTGGCTGTGAAGTGTGAACGGAAAGGGCTGGGCTGGAAGGGTTAGAGGGAGGAGCTATTGGACTTGGATTTAGACTGTGAGGAGCATGTGGAAACGTTGTCAGCTCAAACTGCACAGTAGGTCTAAATAAAAAGCCCTCTCCTTTTTATTCTGCTTTGCTTTATTCATTTTTCCTTGTCTCTTCCTTTGTCTCTCTCTTGCATTTTGTGTTCATAGGGGGTGAAAAGCTTTGGCTGGGAGTTGGAAAGCTTGCGTTCAGTGGTGAACATGATATTTATTTTGTGTGTAACTGAAATGGAAGGCATTTTACAGATGTTTTCCCTCATCTCTACTGTTAACCTTTTTCTGATAGCATTAAAGAGTTCCCTGTCTCTGGTCAGAGAAGGAGAGAAGGTTAAGTTAGCCTCCTACCTCCCATTAAAACCGTGCCTGCTCTTTGGATAAAATAAACCTAGCTGGGAATACAGAGAGTTGTTGATTGTTCTGCTTATGAACAGTCGAGAAATATGTTTTTCTCAAAAACGTAGAGGTCACTTAACTCGGAGTAAGTTTATGACAGTTAGTGAGTGAGTTATTGATTTGTCATGAGTCACTAACTAACCGGTTTTTCATGTTGTTGACGGAAGTTGTGTAGTCCGTGGTTTCCATGGATGTTGAAGCTAAGTGTCAGGTCGCTAATAGATGCTATTTCACTTTATTAACACAATATTAGAACATGTTAACAATCTGTGTTATGTTTGTATTATTCATGTACAATAATGAATAATGTTACTTAGTTACTTCTTTTTTTGTATAGATGATAGAGTATCGCTACATCTGGGGACATTAATTCAATCAGTAATTCAATAGTTATTCCTTGTATTGGTATGTCAGTACTCACAATAAAGCTATTGACAAATATGATATGTGGATATAGGCCTATGGTAAAAGTCTTTCGTAATCAGTGAGTGATCTCTCCAGAAACAAAGCTCTTTTATGATGGCCATTTTCATAACCATAAACTCTACCATAGAGATTCTACAAATTGTATATGTTGTGGGCCCGCTTTGAGCTCTGTTCAGAGTTCTGTGGTATTGAGCTGAGTTTCCTCTTTTTCACAAAGACTCCATTATATGGCATAGCCTCACCTTGAAACACATTGTGTGCTGTATGAAGAGCTGCTGAAGGGACCACAGTCACCACACGGTATCTCTGTCGCCGAGGGGCTCCTACCTCTTAACATTCATGTTGAAGTGCATCTTTCTCCTCCACAAAGTGCTTGTGGCTAGCTTTTGCTTACCCTTTCTGTAATACTTCAGAGCCACCCAAAGAGGTCTGCTCCCACGGCACTAGCTGGTTCTCCACGCTGCGTACCTACTCCCAATCCACGGCAAACCGCTCCGACGACTCTGCTGAATGACATGCCCTGCCCCACCAACCCGTAGCTCAACAGTTGTCATTTCGTCATGGTGTCTGCCAGCCTAGATCCATGTTCGACATTGGAATTTTTTTAGGGCTGGTTTTCCCACAAAGACCCCGCTCTTCCTGTTTACTATTGAAGCCACAGCTTTATCTCAGCGGTTGATGTCTTCTCCTCTCCCCCCTGTCCTCCTGACAAGTTTTCCATCAAACCTCTCTCCCTCCCTCTTTCCTGCCATTACTATCCACTCAATCTGTCCTACCTGTCTCACTCCCTCTTTTTTATTGCACCAGTCTACCCTGCATCCCTTAATCTTACAGGTCAGATAAATGTGTAGATATGGACGTGGAGAGGTGGGTCAAGCTTCATAGGCAAGACTAGGTCAAAGCCAGGTCTGTTGATTATTCATAGCCCTGCGAGTCGATCCGTGTGCGGATTGGTCTGTTAGATTAGAATGTCCGTACACTTTAGCATTCAAGGGTGCAATAACCGAGAGAGCACTGCCACTTCCCCCCGCCCCTCGCTCCCCCTCTGGAGGAAGGAAGTGGAAATGAGTGCAGTAAACAGCCGAACTTCAGCAGTGCCTGCTGTCTGCCAGTCTGAACGGCGCTGTCTTTCCTCGCGGATTTCTCCCTCTCTGTTGGTGCATGCGTGTACGGTCTTTCGATGTAGTGTGTGTGTGTGTGTGTTTGTGTGTGTGTGTGTATGCGTGTGTTTGTGTGTGTCTGTGCCCAGCAGCAACGCTCCCTTTTTGCACCACTTCAATAATGGAGGAGCTGTAAAGGTCTGGCTGGGAGCCCCCTGCTGTTTCCCCTCCGCCTCTTGTCTCTCTTGCTCTCTCTCTGTCTCTCTCCGCCCCCCCCTTGGGCCACTCTACCACCCTTCCCCAGGGACCTCCACTCTGCTCCACCCTGCAGCCCGCTCTTCTCTCATCTCCTCCTGTAATGACTGGCCTCTCCCAGGCTTAGGCCGCTGTGCCTGTGTTCTACTCGGTCGCCTCACTGCAGCGTCTGACCTTAACCTGAACTGCTGTCACTCTGCTCCTTTGGAACACCCATTCTAGAGCAGATCTGGTGATAGATGTGCTACATGATCATCTCAGTCAGTCTAAGACATTTTAGCTCTGTTGGATTTTGTTGTTCCATTCTGGTAAAGGGAAGATCTAATTCTCTGTCATGGTTAATACAATGTACACTTATAACAATTCCTGTCTTACAGGTGAGATGGTCTGAATGGCACTTTTATGAATTTTGCACTAGCCTCATTGCACTAGCCTCATTGCAAACTCATGTTTGTAGACATTATCTAATATCGTTCATGTTCCTAGCCAACCAAAACTGCCATTTTATTTCACATTGTACATTAATTAAGAAGACTTGATTTTTCACAGCCTGTTGGTAAAAAAAACAGAGTACGGTATAATTTTGTTTACTGTGATTGAAGTAGGGTTGTCATTATGCCAGAAATACTACATCAGAAAAAGTCACAATACAAAGTAACGACACGATACCCCAGCAAGCAAAACATTTCAAATTAGCCATTTAGATGACATTGGCTGACAAATCTAATATACTAGCTACTTTCGACCAAAATACATTTAGCCTACATTAAGAGTTGTTAAGTAGATTTAGAGAATATAATATAGTAATCGATATCTATATAAAACTTTACAATAAGAAACAGGAGTGTAAGATTGGAAAATATAAATTAACTGGACTAGCAGTTAAATCGTGCAAAAATGTATACATTTATATTTCCATTAACCTTTTTGATGTAGGTCAATAAAGATAGTTGACAAATCTGCTTTATTGCAGGAGCTACCTAATGGAGAGGGGTTCACACTTTTTTCGCCCAGTAGTCCACTGCCAAGAAATATTTTTGGAGACACAAACAAACAAAAGCCGCAGATTGGAATCGTATGGATAGTGCGCTCCCATGAGCTACGAACATTTAGCATGAACTGCTCACAACGCAATCTGAGATGGTCACAGATGCAGTCGCCGATGTCTGGCAAAGCCCGACTAGATACCAGCCGATCTTGTGGTGACGGTGAGTTCAAATCCTGTAGCGTGAAAGGTGTTGAGAGCAGCATTACAGCAACCCACAGCCAACCGAGACGTAAGACAAAGACAATCCTGGGAAGGAGTTGTAACAACAGAACAGCGTTGTCACTTCTCACAGGTGGTTTCTGTCATGCCTGACTAGATAGTAGTAGTTTTGAGACCACAGACACTGTGATTCCTCCTCGTGAAACAGCTTCTTGTGTGTGACCCCCTGTTGTCGATCAGTCATGTAGTGTGAACCGTAAACCAACAACTTAGGTAACCGATTACAAAACAGATATTTGTGGTGCGGTACAACAATCTTACAACATTGAGCTGATCATTTGTTATCTACAGCCAATATCTAACATACATGATCTTTTCAGAGTTGCCATGCACATAGAATTACTGTGAAATAGCATAGCATAATGTGCAGCACCGTGCTGTGTGTAAATTTAGCAATAAGTACCAAATTATGTTTGGTTTTAGTTATAATAGTTACTCCACTCAGTAGCCAGAACCTCTTTGGAGATTTTCACTTTCTATGATTTTGTAAAATAGTCAATGTTATTTTTTTATTTGACACTACTGCTCGCAATTGCCTAAGATAAACACTAAGAAGTAAAAATAAATTAAATACAATTCTAAATGCAATATTTAACTGTGACAAATCACTTTTTTTTTAATACTGGTAATAATGAAAGGGTCACCATTTCTTATTCAACACGATATCATGACTTTTGCGAGTACCGGTATGTCATGCAACCCTGACCTCAGCCTTATTGTCCTTAGAAATGGCCAGTGCTGTTAATTAAAATTAAGGAGTTGAAGCGGTATCTCTTATAGAAGCCTTTTGGCAGAGTAGTATCCAGGTTGCCCAAGGTTTCAATGGTAAGCTTCCTTGGCCATGGCAAGTCTGGTTAATGCTATCCTAACAGGATTGCTAATGGTGGCGCTAGTGAGCAATTAAAATGGCTAGCTCTGCAACTTGTCCTGGGGAAGGAGCATTACAGTAAATGGCCATAAATATCTCTCTGGGAGTCCCACATTCAGTCAGTGGTCAATCTCCCAGCATGGATCTCAAGAAGTTCCTTTAACAGGTATATCAAATGCATGAGGCTAGGTTATGTAGGTTAGGGCAGTTCAAGTTATTCTACTCCTTGCGTGATGTAGTGCTTGCTAATTGTGGCTTCATGTAGACAAGCTCAGTGTAAAAGATCATGAACAGTGCACATGTTGAGCTGATAGAATGTCATTCCTCTTGGCTATCATTTCCACTGACTATTCTTGATAGCTGTGTGAGGATGGCTTTAAAGCTAAACTCAGCCCTCCCCCAGCTCTAGCTCCAGACCTCTGACACGGTGACGCTGTGTGCCAGGTCAGATTGAACCCGTTCAGAGCCCAGGGCCACTAGTTAATCCTGTGTCTGTCCCTGGCAGACCTCATGGCCTCAGACACCGGAGGATCCTCCCGCTGGTGCATCCAGTCCCTTTCATTTATCAGCCGGGTGTCTCCCCCTACGCCCCAGCTCTATGTTTGCTTCCAGCCTCAGACCTAATTAGCTGAGGCCCAATTCATATCTCTCCCCCAACCTGAAAGTATAGTCCATGTCCTAATAAACAGCGTGTAGGTTTGGGCTGTAGTTATGGTTGGGTAGGTGAGTTTCTGCACTCTTATCTTCTCTGTAAAATATAAGGCTTGCTCATTCTTAGAGTTGCACTGAGACACGACACACTTACTTTTTAAAGAAAAATGGCACACAGTTAAAAGTAATTTAAAGGGAGCAAGGGAAACAGTTGAGGTTAGAGAGACAATTGCTTTTCTTGTCCGTTTTTTGGGGATGTCGGTCTTCTCTGCTCGCTGTTCATTTATTGTTCCAAAACATCCCAAATGTAGTCTTGGCCTATCCCCCCTCCTCCCTCCCCATTTTGTGCCTTCTGCACAATGGAATCCACACTGCCTTGTTGAATCAGAACATATTTGCTGTCCTTCCATGAGGCTCAGCAGCAGAAATAGCTTGCTGTCAGCCCCAGCTCATCAGTATGATTCTAGCGTGTTCTCCTCATTTCCCTTGCGCTGCTTGATGGGGAGTCTCACAGGTCTGCTGAGCCACAAATGAGTGGCACGCTAATACAGGCTCTGCAAGGAGGTAATAATGGAGTTTTCACAGACTCACACCTGTGGCTCTGCCTGTACCTTCTCCAAGCCCCCTCCCTCTTTCTCGCTCTCTCGTTCTCTTTTGCATGCATGTTTTCTCCAACTCCCCCAGCCCCCACCCTTCTTCGGTCTCTTCAGAAGAAGCCACTCCCTCACATGCAAGATGCCAGGCCATTTACATATTAACTGTTCGGTTGCCAAGGAGCTGCAGCTCCTCGTGCCATGTGACCACTCAAGCATGTGTGTATTGGCTGTACCTGTTTTTCTCTTGTTTTCACACAAGTATTCCCGCAAGTGAGGGGTAAAAAAGTAAGTTGGAACTGACTGTGCAGGCAACTAAAAGCTTTTCTGTGTAAGAAACCATGTGGGTGTGCTTGAAACTCCCATCTCAGTATCTTTCTCTATGAACAGGTGGATGTTGGTTTGCAAATGGACCTTTTGTCCTTACTGCAATGGAATGGACTGCAAGTCTTTTTGTGCTTGGCTTGCCTTTATCTGAGCTTTTGATAATCTATAAATGTGATCCAGCAAACTGGTAAGCATATCCAAAATAATGTAGTTAACGGTTAAAAGTGTTTTATGTAGTTCATGTGGCAGCTCTGAGGAGTCACTGAAGCACGTCCAGTCCTGGCCTATATTCCTTCCAGGACTCAGAGACTATGTTGTTTACCTTTCTACCATGGCTTCTTCATATACAGTCCAAACTCCAAGGCCTAAACTCACAGGTGTATCAGAAGCCCAGAGACTGACAGATTTGAGTATCTCATGAGTACGGCACTTAAACACAAATACACAAATATGGGCAATCATGAAAACAGGCACGCTTGATAGACAGTACGTGTGCCCTCGTTTGCCAAACGACATCAAAGGGCCATCATGTGTCTATAAGTATGTGTTCCTGATCATAAGGATATGTGCCTCAGTAATGCTATATCCACTATATCTTCATTCTAAAGCATGTAGCCAAAGGATTAAAACGGGGGCTCAATGGGTGCACATTTTACATTTTTAGCCATCTGGGATTTTCCCCACTAAATGTTGATTGTTGTAGACTTTTTTGCAGGCAGAAAATATTAACCTTTACATTTGTACCGATACTGTACTGATATAAATCCTTTTCAAATCCAGGTTTGCCTGTGCTAGTTATGTTATGTGTCCCATCTATATAAAATCAAAATAAATAAAAGTTTAGTTTAGTGTTAAAAGTTCACATCGAGAGAGATAAATGGAGCTGCCTTGATGAGCCGGGTAACAGACCGACTTGGGGCCAAGCTGACAAGTATGTGTTGCACGTGGATATGACAGGGAACAGCCTCCCCTACTCAGCTTCTGAGTTAGCACCACTCTGCTGGGTGGTCCTTGTCTGTCCAGTCCATCTCTCCCTACCTCCACTAGAGTGTGTCTAAGATGCTGCTAGGGTTTTTTGGCGTAATTTTTGTCAACAGTGCTGTACTATGTTACGTTTTCAGGCTGATTCTGGTAATGTATCTAGTGAATGTGATACTGTACCTTTTTGGAGAACTTCAACTTCAGTTTCATTTTGACATAGTAAATGTACAAATTTGTGGGTTGTGTCGGTTTTAGCTTTTGCATTTTATTGGGGGAAAATTCAGTACGTCTAGGGTTAAGATGTGAAAGTTAATGTAATAACTGCTAGCACCATCTGCTGGCCTACTTCCTCACAAAGAGAGAGAGTGAGAGTGAGTGAGCGAGCAAGGGAGCGAATGAGAGGAAAGCGAGTCCGGAATTTAACGACATCTCTAATATTCATGCTGATGCATTTTGCTGCTTTGTGCTTTCATTTTCCACTGCTCTGCCGGAGACTCTAGCTCGCTATATACGCCCCAGCCGGGGGAGCAAGGGGCAAGGAGGAAAAGAGACAAGGGGAAAAGGGAAAACAACTAAGCAAGCTTATAGAAACACGTTCTGTATACTAAGGAGTAACATACCCTGGTCCGACATGGAAGCAGAGCTGTGAGGGAGAAAGGAGAAACCGACAGCTAGGAAGAGCAGGAATAAAAAGGAGAGAGCGCGCGCTCGCAGAAGGGAGGAGAGGAGGCAGTCAAAGCAACGCTGACACACACTCCACTCACACACCAGCCGGAGGGACGAAGGCAAAGCACGCAGCAGCAGTAGAATGAGCGCTTCCTGGACTGCCACGCACCTCCTCTACCGCCCACAGTGCTGCTCCCACAGCTCCCAGTGAAGAGAGACAGACAGACAGGAGCCCCATGCGCTCCTCCTGAGCCCTGCCCGCTGGGGGAGGAGGTGAAAAACGGCTCTGCCACTCTACACTGCCTGAAGAGGGGGGGAGGGGGGACACGCAGCTCAAGGAAGAGAGAACGACCGTCGAGTGAGAGAGCGAGTGAGTGAGCAAGGGAGAGAGAAAAAACCCGGCGAAAGGGCAAGGCTTTTGTTAGGTGCTTGGAGAGGGGGAGGAAAAAAAAACCATGTCTACAGTGAAGAGGCCAAGAGGAAGGGTAAGTGAGCTGCGCTGGAGGGAGGGGAGGAGGGGCCGGCAGGAACTGAACAACCTCTTCTGCTACTGGCTCATGCTGCAGCCCCGACTGCCGCCATCTTGAACTCGTTGTTTCTTTTTTTCATACTCATTTGATTAAATGTACTAGACCTTATGTAGGCATGCTATTTTCACTCGTCTTCCCCACCCCCTCCTCACTACTCTAGTCACTCTCTCACCCAGTCTTTCTCTGTTTTTTCTTTCTTGGCCATCCGTTTTATGTTGTGTTGTCATAGATAGTGACCGGGTTTGATGGTACAGCTCATGTGACAACACAGTCACTAGAGTTCATTGTATGGGGAATTAGTTTAAGAGTGAATGCAAAGAGCATAGTGGGCTTTGCGAGCGGTACTAGTTGTCCACGTTTACATGAGAGCGAGTGCGTGATGTGAGCGAGATTGAAATCACTGCAGTGCTGGCAGCCTGTAATTTCAGTTATTTATAGACGTATTACACAGCTGCAGTGCACTCGCTTTTGGTGCATTTTTTCCTACTCTCTTTCTCACTCACTTTTACCAGCTCGTTCATGTTTTTGTGTGTTTTTTTTTGTTGCTTCACTGCTTCTTCCTTCGTGTCTTTCGCCTCTTCCGCTATTTAGCTTTACCCCCTCCCTCTTTCCGTCCGTCCCGGTACCTTGAACTTGAATGAGAACATTCCAGCACTATATTGAATAATTTTTCTCTCTAATGGCATGTGCACGGCACATGATCTTGTAGTTCAGTATCTCCTGCCATAATGCACGCCCGGTTTATCTTTCCAATGAATTGTTATTTATTCCCCATTCCCCCGCTTTGTTAGTTCGGTTCGAGATAATTCTCTTTAATTAGCAGTGTGCAAAGCTAGCCGGCTGTGACTGGGATATAGCCATTCGCACAACATTTTAGATTAGGTCATCCATTTATAGGCTCTCTACTCTGGGCCGTCAGAAGGCACCTGGGTTGGAATAAAGAAGCCATGTATTATTCACATATTATCACGTGTTGTTCCGTCTGGATTATTAATGTTGGTTTGGCTGACTGTGGCCAACTCCACTCTTATTGACAGTCTGTGGTTCAATCTGACAGAAGGCTTGGTGAAAAAGTGAAAAACCACAGAAATGAGGCCAACCTTTTCTGTCTGGAGATGCAAAAGCAGTGCTCTTTTTTTTTTTTTTTTTCATCAATCTTGTTCTAGACAACTGGCCAGGTAGAGGAATTTAAGATTTTTATGTGGGGGTGGTTTGCGTCTAGCTGTTTCTGAATATCAGTCAATATTCTTCCTTTCTTGTTATGCACAATACAAACTCTTTCTGAGTAGTACAATTTCCCTTCCTCCTCCTTTTCCCAGAGCGGTAACTGTGAACGTGTTGCTCATCTGTCTCAGTTTCATGACTAAAATGCAGTCTGAGGTTCACATGGGTTTTTCCTTCCCTTGTCACCATGTGCTGCATGTTATGAAACATAACTATGCGCCACATGGGGGGTTTGAGCCTCACAGAAGCACCACAGATTCTTTTGGTTTAAGAAAATGTACTTAATTAGGTGAGAAAGTGTAGGGACAAGACCTGACCTATTAAAGGACAGGAGCTGTCAGGCTTTCTGCTTGCTCACTGGCCACACAGTCTTATGTATTCACTGCTTTTCACAGGATGTGTACAATATGCTTACAGGAACACAACATGACCTCATTATCTTCTCCCCAGCCATTTTTGTAATAGTCACAACACAAGTGTTTTCTGACCACCTAATTTTTTCAGCTAGCTCAAAGTCCCAGTATTTCTAAATTAACTTTACTCTTGTATACTGCATGTCATCACCTCTCTGGCATGTTTTTTTCCATATAATAACCATCAGTATCTTTCTCTCCTTAGCCTCGCAAGAACGCTAATGGCCCCAGCGCTCAGGCACGGGTTCTAAGCCCGCAGATGAAAAGCAGCTCCTCTTCCTCCTCGTCTTCCTGCTCCTACAGCTCCTCGTCAGAGAAGAGGGCCCAGCGGCGGCAGCAGCAGCAGCTCCAGCTCCAGCAGCAGCAACTGATGGAGGGCACTGTGGAGGAGAAACAGGAAAAGGCCAACAGAATCATCTCGGAGGCTATTGCTAAGGCCCGCCAGCGGGGTGAGAAGAACATCCCCAGGGTCATGAGCCCCGAGAGCTTCCCTAGCTCCTCTTCTCACAAAGCACACCGCCAGAGGGAGCATAAGGAGAGCAGCAAGGGCCGGACCAAGGATAAGACCTCCAAGAAGGCCCGCATCGTTCCGTGCTCCAAGCCTAAACAGAAAGCCAAAATCGGGTAAGTGTGTCTACACCAAGTGTATTCCTTATGCCCACTGGAAAGTCCCAGGCTTGGGTTAAATTGAGCTTTATTTCTTTCCTGGTGGTTTCAGGCTCTAGTCTATTGCTCCCAGACTGATGTTTAGCGCACAATAGGGTTATTTGTTAACATTACTGCCTGAGATGGCAGCTCAAAGTTCAAATGAATTTACTGTACACCATTGGTCTGCCAAAGCAGTCTACCCAGATAGGCAGACGCAACATAGGCTGCATTTAGCATGCACCGCTCCATGGCTGTGCTATTGGCTTTGGCAAACTGCTAGCTAGTGGATTGACTATATAACATTGTATAGATAATCTGCTCCCCATCCCCCCTTTAAACGTTGACGATGTAAACCACGCCCAGCCTGAAAGCTACCGTAATATCATCTAATACTGAGCGGAAGCAAGAGGAAGCCTATGTATATTATGTGGACAATAGTGCAGCTGAAACCGGCTTGTGGAGAAGCCTTGTTTTTCATTCAGCCAGCGGCTCCCAAAACATACAATGGCCGCCGTTAGTGTCTGCCTGCTCTGTGATTAATGATTTTAGGAGCAGGGCTGCAGGAAAATTGCTGTAACAGATAATGGATTTAGCTCGGTGTGCAAGCGTGCCGTTGTGGCGTGGCTTGGTTAAAATGTTGTGTATAATAGGATTGGAATAGAATGTCAGCAAAGGCTGTAGCCGTCCCAGGGGCCACACACACACTGCACTGGTCTCATATACAGACATTACGGCAAGCTGCTTAGCTAACCAGGTCATACCGTTCAGCCATTCGTCGCTACTTGTGTATCGGAATTGGGATTTCTTCGGCTTTGGGTCAAGATGAATGTTTTAGACCATTTCAATTTGTAACAAAAGCTTTATGTTGCCTGCGTCTCACTGTAAATAGTAGGCTACTTCTACCTTTTAATTATAAGGGTGACAATGTAACCAGTAACACTCTGTTACCCTATTTTTGGCACGAGTATGAAACCAGGCTAAACACATAGCTTGGCCTGTCTGCTATTGTTTCAATGGCTCTTTCATAAGGATTTGTTTCGTCATGCATTCCAGCCATTTTGAAACATCAAAGTATTTTTTGGGTCACCCAACATGGACTGGTACAGTAAAAAATGTTTCAGGCAGTAACAGTGCTCTTTAAGAAGACTAATAATTCATTCTCTTGGAATTATCCATTAGAGCCATATATGTTTGTATGTATGTGAGATAATGTATGATAAACATGCAACACGCTGTAGTTACCCCAGACCTAAATAATAGGTCCAGACTCCCAATTGTGAACTGCTAATACTGTCTTCCAGTTAGATCTGCAACCCTCTTGTCCAACTCCATAGTGGAATTCTGAGCTACAAAAACGGACAAGCCAGGCTGATTTGGAGGGGGGGGGGTTATTTACATAAATGGTTCACCATGGTTAGCGCATAGTTTAGGCTGAACAAAATACAAGAGTATGATGCTTGTCACACGAGGAAAGGTCAAGCCACAAGAAAACGTTGGCTAACACCCTTGTAGTCAATGCATTTATGGACACAAAAAGTCGAAAAGTCATTTTGTTCTGACTGCACCGCACTCAATATGTGGCCATGCATTGTGTAAGGATGTGAGCCATGCTGTCGTAAGGGACTGGCTCACATTGATCTAAGGCAATAATGGCGCTACATAATGCTCTGGCAGGGTGTGACGCTCGTAGAGAGACCCATACCATAACCATGTGTGTGTATGTCTGCCCAGGTTCTCGTCATGAAATATTAATGCGCAGCCGCCGCAGAGGCACTAACCTTCCGCGAGACTCATTACTCCTGCCTCTGCACGCTGTGGGTTTACGTGGTGGCACTGTGCACGTTTATTCCGTGTGTGTGTGTGTGTGTGTGTGTGTGTGTGTGTGTGTGTGTGTGTGTGTGTGTGTGAGAGAGAGAGACTAAAAGACAACTACAGCTTGTGGTGGTAATAGTATTATCAAGCTGCCATAGCCCGCAGCGGTTTGAGCGCCTACTGTTGCTCCTAGAGGGTGGGCCGATGAAACGGGTAGGGAACAGGACAGGACAGCCTCCAGGGGAGGGGGGAGGGGCAGGCTCCTCATCTCGTGCATGAGTACAGTATGTTTTATAACGCTGCGCTTGCTGTGACAAAAAAAATCGGAGACGTCAGATGGAAATCCTGCTTCTCATTCTTTTTTCAGTCCTCAACACCTTTTCACCCCTCCCCCTCTACGTTTTCCATATTTTTTTTGTCCACTGAATGGGGCTCTTCCTAGCATGCTTAGAGCTGCGACGGTTTTATTTCCTGTGTGCTGGCGTGATCGGAATATGCTGAAACTACAAAGCTGGGACTGTTAGGAGGTGGGGGGGGGTTTATCTGACAAAATGGTGGGACTCCATTGATCAATTACGTGATAGAAAATGGGGGTTTGATTCTAGTCATGAATGCCTTAGTGTTATAATGTTAAAGGGCATAGCTTAATGCTCCGTATCGCAATATCTCCCTGCCATACCTAGTCCCACCTAATCCCTTCCCTCGCCTAATTATATAATTAAAAGCAATTATTCTAATTAAAAGTTGTCCTGGTTTATGCATAGGGCGAGAGTCCAAATATAATGTATATGCCTACATGTGACATACCCGTGTGTTTGTGCACAATCGCATGTGCAACAATATGGGTAGGGGTTGCTTTTTCTGAGTGTTAAGTGTATCTTCGACAATCTGCGTTTCTGTTGTCTTAATCAGACCTACCTTGTGCTCATCTGTTTACATTACAATGTGTGTGGGTGCTGGTGGAGCTCTTGCTTCTGGTCCAGTTAGGTTGTGTTGGAGAAAAACAGCCCCATTCATAAGGAGAGGAAGGTTTTTTTTCCCCATTGAGCCCAGTGCTGAGAGCAGAACACATTCTCTAAGGCACGTACATAGGACACCTACCACATACAGGTTCGACTCCCATGACTTGAGTACTTGCATATCTTTTGTGTGTGTGTGTGTGTGTGTGTGTGGCTCATACTTCATTTCACATGCACACACTAGTTGTAGGCAGTACAAATAGGGCTCAGAAAAAAACGTTTTTTAAAGCAGTAGTAAGTGTGCGAGCTTAGCAGACTCTAGAGCGATCACAGGAGTAAGGTTGCCATCGTTTGATCAGTAAAGTCGCTCTCCAAAGATGTGGAGAGAAAATCTGTGTGAATGAACAGCCTTGTCAGTTCTCGTGTCGTGTGTGAAAACCAGTTCTGGTTGGACTTCAGACATTTCCTATAAAGCCGGTGCATGCTAGTGGTGCTTGCGAACCCTGGGTGGGCCTTTATGAAGGCGGCGGTGTGCGAGAAGAGGTTGTAAACCCATCTATCAATGTATGGGTGATTCATCCTCAGTCCAACATGCTTCTCTCCTCGCTCATGTAAACAACAACGAGCTTCCCAGCCGGGCAGCCTATGTTCTATCTGTGACTGTTTAAAATATCAGGCGTGAGCCATTATTTAATGAACAGAACGGCGTCCTAGCCTTGTTATGTCATTAGCTCGGGAGCTGCTGGCTGATACTAATAAATATGACACACAAGCAGGCAGGAACCAGTTCCAGGACTGCTCTCGAGTTGTTGCACTGTCTCAAAGGGAATATTGTGGTCAGCTCCGTGGCCCATATTCTTTGGCTAGCAACGGCGGGTACATTGTTGTCGGCTGACATTCTCCTCAGCTGCTCATCACGTCAACGGTTGCATTTGGATGGCATTCACAGGATGTGATGTCACTGCCCGCACCGCCAAGTTCGTTCCTGGGGGGTGGGGTTGGGGGAGGATGTGCGTTGCCTGGCAACCCGAAAGTGTCATTGTGGAGGAGATTTGTGAAATGTAATATCATCCAGAGAAGGCGGAGCCGTGTATGTCACTAAACCAGGAAGACATTTGACAGGAGTTCTGCTATTCTGTAAACTATGTTTTTGCCTTTTTGGTCGGGAGCTTGCTATTACACAAGTCTGTTTGCGTTCCTTTTTTAGAGTGAATTATGTAATGTTTTTGCTAGAAGCACTTAAATTATTCCGTTAAGAAAATTTCCGATACCATTTAGAATGAACAGGACAGATGTCCTTCATCAAAGGATGTTTAGCCTGGCGTGAGTGGACAAGTGTGCTAAACCAGGCGTCTCATTGCAGTGGAGCGGGACCAGCCCTCTGACTCTGGCCTGACACCGGGGCTGTCGGCTACAGGCTAAATCTAAATAGCAAATAGCAAGGTGACTGGATGGCTGACTAGACGGCCAACATCTCCATTCAGCCCCTTTGAGTTTCTATGTCAGTGTGAGAAACCTACTCTTTCAAAGGCCCTCAGGGAGCCTCCGCTTCACTACACATCCCCTTGTGTGTGTGTGTGTGTGTGTGTGTGTGTGTGTGTGTGTGTGTGTGTGTGTGTGTGTGGAAAAATAGGATTCTGTCAGCTTTTGTGTAAGCGCAGCAGTGTTTTGCAGCGTATTGCACTGAGCCAGAGATTTTGTGCCTGTGGCATGAGAATGGGGGGATGAGAAGGAGGCGGAGGAGGTGGAGTAGGAGGAGGTAGTGAAAGAGTCTATGCCTGCTAGTCGGAACGAGGCAGTACTGATCAGGAGAACACACGCACAGAAAATGCTCCTACTGCAAGCCTTGGGAGCTGCTGTATGATCACGATCCGCGTTCGTCCATCGGTTATGCAGGGTCTCTGAAAGATTTCCTCCCAGGCTTTACTCTCTTCTCCTCGCGCTCGGAAGAGAACGTTTTATGTGTTCCTACTTCAACATCACAAACCCGCGTCGGCTCTGTGAATTCCCCACTTCACTGAAGTGGAGGCTGGAGTTACATTTCCCTGCATTGGTGATCCTTAATCTATAAGTCACATATTTGCCTTGGTGCTAAGACGAGCCGGGGAGTTGACTCGAAGGAATTTGCTTCCCCCACATGTACACACTCGGCCCACTCGCACTCGGAGCTCGTCTCCCTCCTGTCTACAGAGGACGGTGAAACACTAAGAGGCCTTGATTTGGAGGACGCTCAGCAAAACACCTGGGATCACTATCACTGCTGTCCTCTGTTCTGTGACACCCCCCCACCCCCCCACACACACACACACACACCCCTGATGATGGAAATTATGGTGTAACTGTTCACCACGTGTGTCCGGTAAACATGCATGAAACCACTTTTCTCGTGATGTTTTCAACCGGTGTGTCCGTCAGAGCATTGTGGGATGCTAATCAGTATCACAGTGTTTTGTCTTCTTTCTTTTTCTTCTTTTTTACTGGAACAAGCAATGCTAAATGATTACCGTTATAAACCTTCTCTTTAGGTGGTCTGCAGAAATACATCAATCTCATGGTCCTAGGGAAGTAGTGTAGAGATGTTTCTGAAGCTCCTTAGCCTCTGAAGGAAACGCTACAGTCAGAACGCATGCACCACTCACTCCTGAGGTCATTTATTTTGCACGGCAAGGACAATATTTAGATTATCACTCATAAATAATTCAGCAGAGCCTCACTGTTTCCATGGGGCGTAGGAGGAGAAGAGAACAGAGGCACATGAGCCATACACTCCCCACACCCACCCCCACTCTCATATCTAATTAATGGTACTTATGGCATCCTGTTTCTTTCCCCCATAGGAAAATCGTCATCAAGTTTGGGAAGAAAAAGAAGCGGAAGCCCGAGTCTTCAGACGAGGAGTCAGACGATGAGCCTCCCCCACGACGCATGTCAAAAGATGACGACGACTCCGTAAGACCCATTCACATGTTCTGCCCGTTGGACCTTTCACCAAGATTGGCCTTAGATTGTTCTTGTATCACTGCTAGTGTTGAGGACACAATTGAGTAGTTTTTAATGGATGGTTTAAATGGCCGCACGGGTGGGTGTCTAGAGAACAGGTCAGGCTTGTTGTCAATGGACTCCGGGTTACCCAGACTATACCCTCAGACACATTGTATCTGCGTTTTGATTGATGAGAACAACCACAGGACCAGATAGACAGACTGGGCTGAGTGTGTGAGGGTGATGAGCGCCTCTCTCTCTCTCTCTCTCTCTCTCTCTCTCTCTCTCTCTCTCTCTCTCTCTCTCTGTGCGCCTGACTGGTAGATATAATTACGCTCATTAAATGGCACCCCGACTTAATTAAAAACTATCCGCTGATGACTCATTTTGGGTGATCCCCTGGAAATCAAATTGGTTTGGCAGACAGCTGTAAGAAATGTAGTGTCACTTGTAGGGGCTGTGATTGGTTAGCGGCAGACTCGGATGTCGCAGGTCATTCTGGCTGGGATAGTTAATTGCGTCCTCGTTAGCCTTAGCACTTTGACGTTTTGTGTTTGTTTATTTTGGAGTTGACACCAGGAATGTGTTGTTTATGGTTTGTTATTTAACCACACATTGGCTGAGGATATCTACAAACCCCGGTCATTAAGAGAGCCGAACACGAAGTTCCCGTGATAACACTGTGGGAACGCCACTGTGCGTCTGTTGCAGAAGAGACGGTCAAACCGTCAGGTGAAGAGGAAGAAGTACGCCGAGGAGCTGGAGGCTCGGGTGTCTGACGACGAGGTCAAAGTCATCGTCAAAGCCAAGAAGACCAACACTGCAGCTCGCAAGGCGCCCTCGGTGCAGCTCTTTGTAGTGAGTACAGCACCGCCCCAGAATAAGACGTGACATTTAGAGCCTTCCTGCGTCCTATTATGGTTTATATCATGGTATGTCTTTGGTTTGAACTGTGTATCCTGGAGGTAAGGCATCGTGATTCTACTTGGCAGGAAAACCCCAGTGAGGAAGATGCTGCCGTGGTAGACAAGATTATGGCTTCACGCTTAATCAAGAAGGAGGTAAATCAAGTACTTAAAATTAAAAAAAATTGTTTGAGGCCGTTGTAAGACAACTACCATATTAGAGTTTTAAATGCTCTGTGTTATTATAAACTATAAACGTCCATCCCTCAAATATTTTTCCAGTTCTTTTGAGTGATTCTTTTAAAATAACTTGGTATGAGTACATGTTGTGAAATAGCATGACACTAACTTTTATATCTTTATATATTTTTATAGCATTAAAAATTTG
Source organism: Galaxias rostratus (assembly GCA_036024795.1). Taxonomy (NCBI): domain Eukaryota; kingdom Metazoa; phylum Chordata; class Actinopteri; order Galaxiiformes; family Galaxiidae; genus Galaxias; species Galaxias rostratus. The sequence continues at coordinate 46,777 of JAVQJS010096950.1, forward strand.
CCAAATAATTGCTTATAGTTGCCTGAACTTTGGTATGCCCCTCTCCGCAGCAGTCCATGATTCCACTGCCTTTCTATTACGTTTGCTTCATAGTGTGATTCAATATATATATATTTTTGGGGATGCTTCAATGTTACAGCCTGTATTTAGAGATGTCTCTTTAGTGTGTTCAAAGTGTTTGTTTTATTCCCAGGTCTCTCCAGGAGTTGTGGTTGAAATGGATGAGTTCTTTGTAAAATACAAAAACTAGTAAGTCTTCAGCAAGGTTTCATTTGTTACACACATGCTGTTTGACCGTAAGAACCAAGGCCAAAGTGAAATGAATCCCAATTACCCTGCAGCTTGTCAGACAGCGTGCTGATGTGGTGTGGTCTCTCTCACGTTTAGCTCCTATCTCCACTGTGAGTGGGCCACAGAGCAGCATCTGGAAAGAGACAAGAGGATCCAGCAGAAGATCAAACGCTTCAAGATAAAACAAGCACAGCGGGCACTCTTCTTTGCAGATGTAAGTGTGGGCTTGTGTGGGGGTAGAAATCTTAATGTTCCACTTTGCAGTCTGGACATTAATATTTCCTCCCGAGCCATGGACAGCGACTCCAGATGGTTTGAGGGTGGCTCGCTTGATTCTCTTTGGTTCTGCCTCTTAGATGGAGGAGGACCCCTTTAACCCGGACTATGTGGAGGTAGACCGCGTGCTGGAGGTGTCCTATTGTGAAGACAAAGACACGGGAGAGGTACGAAGAGTGGAGCCCTCTATTGTGTTTGGTGTGTGCACGCTCACACAATTGTGCCTCATACCCCGTGTATCGTTTTCTATATTTCAAGACACCTTGAGCTTTGTTAGTGCTACAGTCAAGACAGCAAGGTCTCGCGCAATGGAATGCCAGCGACCTTAGTTTTTAATGGAGCGAGTAGCATTCCATTCCACTCTGTGTGTGACCAAGCTGTGCCGTGTTTTTACCAGGAGGTTGTTTACTACCTGGTCAAGTGGTGCTCCCTGCCCTACGAGGACTCCACCTGGGAGCTCAAGGGGGACGTGGACCAGAGCAAGATCGAGGAGTTTGAGCAGCTGCAGGCAGTCAAGCTGGACTCTCGGAGAGTGGTGAGGGCCCCTTTCTCACCCCACCCTTCTCTGTCTTTCTCTTTCTCGCACATGTTTCTTCATCTTGTTCTCACTGAGTCAAGCCTCTCCTTTTATATTCCGTTCCTTTGGCTCACCTGCTGCGCGTGCGTGTGCGTGCGTGCGTGCGTGCGTGTGTGTGTGTGTGTTTTTGTGTGTGTCAGGAGCGGCCCCCGGCCAGCCTGTGGAAGAAGAGGGACCAGTCCAGGGAGTACAGGAACGCCAACAGCCTCAGGGACTACCAACTGGAGGGAGTCAACTGGCTGCTCTTCAATTGGTACAACAGGTCAGTAACACACACACACACACACACACACACACTGCAGGGAGGGCCAGTCTTCAGCCCTACATTATGTCTGGGATGTGTAGTTTCATTCCTGATGCTTTGGATTGCTAAGTGGTGCCGGCAGACACAGAGCCAGTGGAGCAGGTCGCTGACAACCTGTCTGAGCACAGCAGAGCGTGGACACGCTCCTGCATCTACAACCTGTCAACCGGGGGCCGCTGCCAGACGTGCGATAGTCTAGGCACAGGGCACCCTCGGGAGGAGGGAGCTCTACATGTCTGCTTTGGATGCTGTCATGGCGTGCAGCTCTGATAGCGCCATGACTCAATGTTAGTGTCGGAAAAGAACTTGAATTGATTCGATGATTTAGTTCAGGCTTTGGTTGTTGAGTTGCCTCTCCGCTGAGGGAGTGTTGGTGATAAATAATAAATCACTTTCCTGTTGCATGCTTTGATTTGGCTGAGGTCATGTAATCGGCCTAGGCCTCGGAGGTTAGTCAAATCTCTAGGAGAGACACACACTGCTGCACTCATAACTAACGTTGCACGCAGTCCAATATATGTGGGGACATAGTTTTGCTGTCCTCGCGCTGCTGGTACGTCTGTCTGTCTGTCTGTCTGTCTGTGTGTGTGTGTGTGTGTGTGTGTGTGTGTGTGTGTGTGTGTGTGTGTGTGTGTGTGGACGCAGGCGTGTGTGCTTTAGAACTGGAGAACCACTTAGGAGGCCTGTGGGAATATCTGTGCATTGCAATTAACATCAAGACGTAACACCCCCACCCACTGGTCAACCCAATTAATGACTAGGCTCGCATGGAAGCTCAGCGCAAAGGATTGTGCTCCCATCATATTCTGTCTTCCAGAGGGTTATTGCCGACCATAATTGCTCGTCTTTCTCTTACTCTATCCACGTTGCCCTCTTTACCTAGTTTTTTTTCTTCTTGTTTTCCACACTCATTCCTTCCTCCCTCCTCCAGACGAAACTGTATCCTGGCAGACGAGATGGGCCTGGGCAAGACCATCCAGTCCATCACCTTCCTGGAGGAGATCTATCGCACGGGCATACGGGGGCCCTTCCTCATCATCGCCCCGCTCTCCACCATCGCCAACTGGGAGCGCGAGTTCCGCACATGGACCCAGCACAACGTCATCGTGTACCACGGCAGCATGGTCAGCCGCCAGATGCTGCAGCAGTACGAGATGTACTTCAGGGACGCGCAGGTACCGCCCTCTCTCGCCGCCCACACGCCAAGCTTAGGGGCAGACACAAATACCCCTTGCCCACAAAGAGCTCCATTTTTAAATTTATTAAAGAAACACAGGAGCGGCCGTGTTTCCCCTGATCTGTGTGTAAGGAAGGCAGCGGGTAGCTTGTCAGACTGGCCTCCTATATAAGATTATGGGAGGGACATGAAAGTGATGGGCTGGGAAACGAGAAGAGGCAAGAGCATGATAGCCACGCATTGTAACACAGCCCACTCTGTCTGTGTGACTGGTGGGTAGCCCCGGGCCACCGTCTCCCTGACGCGCCGGTCACACGCTGGCACGGTACTGCTCACCACGGCCCTGGAGCAGCCAGCCAGTCAGCCAGGCAGGCCTTTGCGTTCAGACGTGGAGGGGAGTGGGGCGGGGGGGGCTGCCGTGCGACAGCGGAGTCTCCCTGTGGGGCCCCCACGCTCTGACAGCTCTGATCCGCCCTGCAGAGAGCTGCACACTGACACTCTTACATGGCTTATTAGACAGACGAGCGTTCTAAGAGGATTTCTCTACGACTGTGTCGGGGCTTTGAGTCCTCCTTTCATGTCGCTAACGTGGCGCTTTTCCTAGAGAGGCAGTGCGCATTCACACAGCAGAGAGAGAGGGGGGCGTAACGATGGCTGACGTGTGCGTGTTTGTGTCGTCCTCAGGGCCGTGTAGTGAGGGGGGCCTACCGCTTCCAGGCAATCATCACCACTTTCGAGATGATCCTGGGGGGCTGTCCCGAGCTCAACGCCATTGAGTGGCGCTGCGTCATCATTGACGAGGCCCACCGCCTCAAGAACAAGAACTGCAAGCTACTGGAGGGATTCAAGCTGATGAATCTGGTACGTCATCACCAGGCTAAATACACGTGTGTGTGCGTGTGCGTGTGTGTGTGTGTGTGTGTGGTATGGTCAGACCCTGTGAGCTGTAACGGTGGAATGTGTGTCTGGTCTGTCCCTCTGCAGGAGCACAAGGTGCTGCTGACGGGGACTCCCCTCCAGAACACCGTGGAGGAGCTGTTCAGTCTGCTGCACTTCCTGGAGCCCGCCCGCTTCCCCTCAGAGAACACGTTCATGCAGGAGTTTGGAGACCTCAAGACGGAGGAGCAGGTCAGCCGCTCGGGATTACTAGACGGTTGCTTTAAAAAGGGTCTACCTGGCACGGCAAGGCTCTAAGGTCCTGCGTGGCCAGAGGGAACCCCCAAGTTGTGCGATTCTAACACTTGTGTCTGCGTAGTTCTTTTGAACACACAGACATATGGTGCTTAATAAGCACACATACCGTCCTTATCATGCCCTTGATTAATTCAAATACTACAATGGCTTGCAGGAAAGCTGCTGACGTCGATATCATTTACTTTATATAATTAATTGAAATACTTGCTCACAGCTCAGTTACCCAGTTTTCCGATGTATTGATGTGCTTTCATCATTTCAATCATTTCTGTTCTGGCAGTGAGTGAGCTCTCTGTAATGTGTATTTGTGTGTATCAACCGTAGGTCCAGAAGCTGCAGGCCATTCTGAAGCCCATGATGCTTCGTCGTCTGAAGGAAGACGTGGAGAAGAAGCTGGCCCCCAAGGAGGAGACCATCATTGAGGTGGAGCTGACCAACATCCAGAAGAAGTACTACCGGGCCATCCTTGAGAAGAACTTCTCCTTCCTGGCCAAAGGCGTGGGCCAGGCCAACGTGCCCAACCTGGTCAACACCATGATGGAGCTCAGGAAGTGCTGCAACCACCCCTACCTCATCAAAGGTATGGCGAGCCAACGGTCCTCATGGAGGCTACTTGTGCTCTGCTGTACTCTCATTGTTTCTCATTAGCTGTGCTGTGTGTTATGGGTGGCTGGTTGTACAAAGGAGGAGATCTTAGTAGTCAAGACGTGCCTTCCAGCTTATGGAGGGAGATCATTATGCAGTCTTTAATTTGTAGTACTACCAATAAGATTATTTCTTGTAAAATCCCATTCACCTTTGTCCTAGTATGTGAGTAAACCTTAATATAATTATATAAGATGTGTTTTTTACTGCCAGGGAAAGAATCCCAGATTAGCTGGACTTCATAAATATCTACAGCAAACTGGGTCAGAGATGGTCACAGAGCAGTGGGGTGACACTGGCAGAGGTTTGTTAGATTGAGTTCCGTCATGTGCTGGGAGGATTCTTGTGTCTATTGGCGTGCGTTCCTGAGCGGTGCGTGACGTGCTATGAGGAAGGTGTGACTAAGCCGGCTTTCACACACAGTGGAGAGAATGTGGACTCCCTTCTTGGGAGCGGGCTGTGGTGAGCCAGTCCGACAGTCGGTCTGCGAGGGCCTTACTCTCACAGATTCTCCTGTTTCTTCCTCATTCCACACTTTCTCCAAACCCACTGCGTGTCAATGCAATAAGATATGGTTTTGCAGGGTGGGGTTTGGTTGGTGGTGGGGGGTTGTTGTTGTTATAGATAAGTAGTTTTAACCTTCCCTGTCCGTTATGTCAACGTCCATTATACATGCACGCAGTGGCCTAGTACCATGTGGTTCTACGTAGGGCTGCACAGTTGTTTGTCGTGTGAGTGACGCGTGTGTGCTCTGGTCCCAGGGGCAGAGGAGAAGATCCTGGAGGACTTCCGGGAGGTCTACAACCCCTCCGCGTTTGATTTCCACCTGCAGGCCATGGTGCAGTCGGCGGGCAAACTGGTGCTCATCGACAAGCTGCTGCCAAAGATGAAGGCTGGCGGCCACAAAGTGCTCATCTTCTCCCAGATGGTGCGCTGCCTGGACATCCTGGAAGACTACCTCATCCAAAGAAGGTACGGTGGGCCGCTGCAGGCCTGACGCTGTTCACCGGGCGCCTCGGTGCCGTCCACACCCTCCTCGCCGTACGTGCCTCAGGGCCCCCCAAGAAGGGAAGGAAGTCGCTCTTGAGTCATTTCCCTTCCTCATTTCTTCAATGTAGGGCCTTATCTGGTGTTTGCTGACTGTTGCTAAGCGATTGCTGAATCATTTCCATCCTCTGCCGCCGTCTCGCATAGAACCAAATATAATTAAAAGAATGTGCTGAATTTCTCACAAAAAAAGGCACTTTACAAAGAAGCCTGCAGGCGAATGTTTGGCAAAGCAGTGAGATAATCTTGAGCACAGAAATGCTGAATCAAGGCCTTCATTCAAAGTCTTTCCCCTTTAATTCATGACACAATGAGGAACATCATATTTTGCTCGTCTGTGTGGAAGTCTGCAAAAAAAACAGCTCTGCTCTCAGTGGTGCAGGGCTGATCCGTGGTTCAGTGAGAGGTCACACGCCCCGTTAGACAGAGCAGGGTCTGTGGGTCCACCGCTAGCAGAAATTGTGGGGGTGAAGGGGCTTAGGTGTGGGCTGCGGGGGAGGGGTAAGGGAGAAGGCAGGCAACCAGGGAGTTTGGGACACGGAGGAATATAGAAAAGGAACAGGTTGTAGTTTCCCACTCCTATTGCATTGGTGTCTTAATGTGTTTCTGTGCTGCGTGTCTGAGCCCTGTGCTGCTGCTGTGTGGCAGGTACCTGTATGAGCGGATTGACGGGCGCGTGCGGGGCAACCTGCGGCAGGCGGCCATCGACCGCTTCAGCAAGCCCGACTCCGACCGCTTTGTCTTCCTGCTCTGCACGCGCGCCGGGGGCCTGGGCATCAACCTGACCGCCGCAGACACCTGCATCATCTTCGACTCGGACTGGAACCCCCAGAACGACCTGCAGGTAAACCGCCGACTACAGCCCGGCCGGCACTGCCACCGAGCCGATTTGAACCGTCCTCTCTCTCTACTGTTGTGCCCAGGCCCAGGCTCGCTGTCACAGGATCGGGCAGAACAAGGCGGTGAAGGTGTACCGGCTGATCACGCGCAACTCGTACGAGCGGGAGATGTTCGACCGCGCCAGCCTGAAGCTGGGCCTGGACAAGGCCGTGCTGCAGAGCATGAGCGGGCGAGACAACAGCCTGGGAGGAGCCGGAGCTGCGGCGGCGGCGGCACCGGGAGGGGTGAGTCGTGCTCCTCCGTCATCACGCCCGCTCTAAAGCCCGCTCTGCCTCCCCTAACCCTTTTTCAAGAGTCACCCCGCTGGACCGTCTGGGAGCGACGGGATCAGTTGGCGTGGAGAACAGCGAGGCATGGAGATGGCCTTCTCTCTCCCTCCAGCGAGCTAGTGCGTCACGCTCAGTGTGAAGTGTGTGGGTGGGTGGAGCTTTAGCGGTGCTCTCAGAAGGGCGGTGGGAGGATTAGCAGAGCTTTGCCAGTCCTCCCCGTCTGTGGAGAGCGTTTGCAGAACACACTCCGAGCATGTGTGCACTAAGCCACGTCGGGGATAGGGGGTCAGGAGGGGGCTGCTGCTGTTCTTCAATATTTAACAGACCCGCCCCCTCCCTCCAGTTCACATGCAGTTCAGCCAACCTCACTCGGGCAGAGGCCTGTCTGGTTTCTTGTTGGCGCCTCATGCTGTTGTCTGGTCTGCACCCTATGTGTGCTGATTGTGTGGCCTGTGCTGAAGTGTGTCCCCCTCTGTCTCCTCCCGCTCCAGCCGGGACAGCAGCTGTCCAAGAAGGAGATCGAGGACCTGCTGAGGAGAGGGGCTTACGGGGCCATCATGGACGAGGAGGACGAGGGGGCCAAGTTCTGTGAGGAGGACATCGACCAGATTCTCCAACGTCGAACCAAGACCATCACCATTGAGTCCGAGGGACGTGGCTCCACCTTTGCCAAGGTAGGCACATTCATTAACACACACACACGCACACGCACACATCCCAAAATGTGTAGTCTTCAGTCCTTTCTGTATTGTAACTTGATTAAGCAATGCTCTCAGTCCAGAGCATACCAGGAGACTTCCTACTTCTTGGTAAATTGACTCTGAAAACAGTAAATTAGATTCTTCAAGTTTAACATGATTTGATATTGGTTTCAGGCCAGTTTTGTGGCGTCCGGAAACCGCACAGACATCTCTCTGGATGACCCCAACTTCTGGGACAAGTGGGCTAAGAAGGCTGAGATTGACATGGAGACGGTCAATGGCAGAGTAAGTGTTTTATCCGTCTATATCTGTCTTTTCAATTTGAAATGGTCCAAAAATAGTATGGTTGTTGTTTTTCTTCAAGGGCTTAGTGTAGATGTCTAACGTGTTGCCTCGCCTCCCCTCTGCCCCGCCCCAACAGAACAGCCTGGTGATTGACACCCCGCGCGTCAGGAAGCAGACGCGGCCCTTCAGTTCCACCAAGGACGAGCTGGCCGAGCTGTCGGAGGGCGACAGCGACAGCGACGACACCAAGCCCAAACTGCGGCGGCCCCACGACCGCCTCAACAGCTACGGCCGCACCGAGTGCTTCCGCGTGGAGAAGAACCTGCTGGTCTACGGGTGAGCCCCCGGCCCCTTTCCCCAAAGGGACGGCGCCGTCGCCCGCAGCTTGCTTGTGTTTGAAACGCCGTGCCCTGTTGTGGCCCGTCTGCTGATCACCCGCCCTGCCCTTGGTTGTCCAGGTGGGGTCGGTGGAAGGACATCCTCCTCCACGGGCGCTTCAAGAAGCAGCTGAGCGAGCGCGACGTGGAGTCCATCTGCCGGGCGCTCCTGGCCTACTGCCTGGTGCACTACCGGGGAGACGACAAGATCAAGGGCTTCATGTGGGACCTGATCGCCCCGACGGAGGACGGACAGACCAAGGAGTTGCAGAACCACCTGGGTGAGACGTGGCCGCCGAGCTAGTAGGTTCAGCCATAACCCTATAGGGGCTGCTTGATTGTAATCAGCGAGACAGGCCAAGGGAGAACTAAGCACTGGTTCACCGACGACTTAGCTGTCAGGGAACATGCATGTACCCAAGCTGACAGCCTAAAGGTTGCACCTTTAGTTTTGCAGTGTAGGTCTCAGTTGCGTCTCTGCAGGTTGTGCGGAGGGTTTGCTGACCTCCTCTGCCCGCCCTCCACAGGCCTGTCCACCCCCGTGCCCCGGGGTAGGAAGGGCAAGAAGATGAAGATCCAGTCCAGCACCTTTGACATCCACAAGGCTGAGTGGATCAGGAAGCACAACCCGGAGCACATGCTGCAGGACGACGGCTACAAGAAGCACCTGAAACACCACTGCAACAAGTAGGCAGCCCCTCCTTCCACCGAGTCACTGCATTTTCTTCATTGCCATTTTCAATGTGTGTTCAATCCCCCAGATAATACCCGGTTGTTATTTTACACAGACTATTAGGGGTGTCCAAGGGGTCTGACTTGAAGCCGTTGCATGTTTTGCTGTGACACAAATTGGACTATCACACCTCCGAAGTCATTGTAATTGAGAGCAATTGAATGCTCCATCACATGTGACAGTTCCCTTATTCATTAATGACCATGAATCTGATTACACTGGTGACTGATAAGAATCTTAATGAGATTCCAGCCAAACTAATGGCCCCCATTGATCTTCCTTTTTATTTATTTAGCAGAATAAAAGCACAGCGATCAGCCAGTCAGCATGTGTGCATCGCGCTATAAAGCCTACCTGATAATGGCTGCTTTAAAAGAAAAAAGAAGAAAAAAAGAGGGGGGTGGGGGGGGGGCTTTAGACCACTGAGCTTCCACGGAACGTTCCCCATTGTTCCCAGGGCAGTAGTGCTGAAGCCGGGGATCGTGCGATGTGTGTGACACGCCCGCCCAGCGGGGACGCTGCGTCGGTGGCTTTCTGCTGAGCTCAGCGGTGTCTCTCCGGGGGGGCCTTGAACGTGACTGATGTGGTGCATTCGCCTCCCACTCCCACCGGCTCTGGGCCGTGGAACACCGCCCTGTTCCGTTTGGAGTCGGGGTTTCCCAGGCTGAGGCTTTCTCCCCATGATGTAGGCTAGGAGCACAACGCGCGGCGCGGAGCTCGGGGTTTGTTGTGAAGGGCTTTTGATGTAGCATCAACTCCGGGCTGTCAGTGTCTATAAAATGAATGTAAACATTGCAATGCGTCAGCTGTTTTGATGCTGTGTTTAGATGCTGTGCTTTGCTGTTGCCTGTGAGTGAGGCCCACACGCATACACAAACAAACAAACTCACACACACTTATGGTGTGTCTTGGGAGGAGGGGGGAGAGTAGACAGCCAGAGGAAGCAGCAGCAGCTGCTCCTGGGCGGCCGGGCCGAGGAGGGAGGAGCGGCCCGGGGCTCAGCACGCTCTAAGAAAACGGCCCTGCTTCCAGCCTGGTCACGACACCCATCCGTCTCTCTGACACGCTCACGGCCCCTTTTCCCTGCTTACGTCACTGCTACTAAGGGAACTCTGAGATTACCACGCAGGCAGCGCCAAGCTAGCTGAGAGCCTAGACGACTACCCAGGCGGAAAACAAGCAGTGGTCCAGGAGGAGTGTGAGGATGTTTCAGAAGCTCAATGTTATTCTGTGGGGCTACTCCGTCCCCTCCCACTCCCTCGGTGCAGGTGGAGTCGTCAGGATGTGTCATAGAACGAACGTGTATGACTCAGCATGTCTGACTGGCCAGCTCAGACATATCTTGACTCAGCGCTGCTCGCACTCGTACAGTGCTGTAGTGTTCAGTCCCATCTATTCAACAGTCACTAATACAAAATGTTCTTTGTCAACTATTTGCATGTGCTAGTGATAAAACTGTGGGCTAGTGTGGGAGCGAGTGTGTGTGTGTGTGCGTGCACGTGTGTGTGTGAGAGCCATTCTGCTTGCTCAGCGTTGGTGTGTGGCCAGGCTTTGTTGTGACCACCGGGCTGTCTGTGTGCAGGGTGCTGCTGCGGGTCAGAATGCTCTACTACCTGAAACAGGAGGTGATAGGAAGCCTAGCCCAGAAGGTGCTAGACGGCGTAGAGTCCAGGTGAGCTCAACTTTCCCCCTCTACTTTATAACGCCACCACACTGAGCTGCTCCCTCGCTGTGTTGAGCTGGGGGTGAATTAGCCAAGCCTTGTAGGATGCAAAGATGCTTTAGTTTGACATCCAATAATGTTTTGTGAAACTATGTGTAGTTACTGCAGTTTTGCAACTTAAGTATGTAAGCTAATAGAAGTATTAGGCAACATGAAATTGCAGCAGAGTCAGTAGGGAATTTTTCAGGAATGAATGCTCTTTCTATTTTCCCTGGAAGACAAATGTATAAAAGCTTACATTAGCTACGAGATCTGCCGGACCAATTTAAGGAAACAGCCAATGTGAGTCAGGAAAGCAACAGGAAAGTCAGTGCTCCACCTGCTGGTCACAGACGGAGCAGCAACTTCACTCTAGACTTACTCGAAGGACGGTAAACTGAGGTTGTGGTGAGCATAGGGGAAACACGTCAGTTTGTTTTTCTGTCTTTGGTCTGACAACCAACACGTTGTTGTTGTCAGACTAACATGAAATCCTTTTTCAGCTCAAGGTTTTCCACACCGTGTCTTATCCAAAGAACCAGTGTTCCAATCCAAAGCTAAAGTCCTCCTTGTCCTTCCCACAGTGAGATAAAGATCTGGGTTCCGGAGCCTGACAGCTCTGAGCTGCCAGCCCTCTGGTGGGACGCTGTCTGTGACAAGTGCCTGCTACTGGGCATTTTCAAACATGGTGAGTCAATCCGTGTGGGGTCCTAGCCCCAGGGTATGCACCCAGGGTGGGGGCTGGGGGGGGCGGGCTTTGGTGGAAACCTAGTCCTGGTCTACGTTTGTTAAGCTTTTTCCAGACACTTTTAATCATCCCTGGAAGGATTAACCGAAGATAGTTGTTTGGTGGTGTTGTTCATGCACTTAAACATATTGTAGCTAACCCCTCCATCTGGGCTTGTTGCCTCTCCAGGTTATGAGAAGTACAACACCATCCGCGCAGACCCGGCCCTGTGCTTCCTAGAGCGCGTAGGGCGACCAGATGAGAAGGCTATCGCTGCCGAGCAGAGAGCCAACGATTTTATGGATGGGTGAGTTCCCCTTCTAATCACCGTGAATAAGCTGTCCACCGCACGGCAATAGTTAAAACCAAAACAAAAACACCATTTATTTTTAATTGCCCCTCCCCTCCATTATCTTGTGATTCACGGAAGTAAATACGGACGGAAATGGTTTTCCTGTCAGGAATTGCTTCTGAGCCAATCACTCCCGTGTATTTTTGGACTGGCAGCGCCATTTAAATGTGTCCATCTGAGCCCGGGCCTTAATGAGCCTTTAATGGCTGTGAGTGGGCGTTGAGGAGCCTGTCCCAGCTGCCACCCTCTGTGGCCCCTTCTGACTGGCGGTTGTTATCTGTGTGTGTGCAGGGACGTGGACGACCCAGAATACAAGCCTGCCCCCGCCCTGCTGAAGGACGATATGGAGGTGAGGCCAGGGGAGAGCAGGGCAACGCCACCAGATAAGACTCCCACTTCACTCTGTCTGTCCTTTCTGATGTTCTGCCGAGCTAATCTTCAAAGGAACACTTCAGCGTGCTGGATGTGTTCTAGTCTGTCTCAGTGGCCCCACTGTCTAGTCAAGCCTTGATGTTGCCCTTCCTAGCGTAGACGTTGTTGCTAATGGTGTGTTGAGGTGTAAACACGTTGCCCTCCCCATGCAGGACGACGCCTCCTCTCCCGGAGATCTGGTCGTTACAGACAGTGCCGGAGGTCAGTTTGGCTGCCACTCACAAGCACACTTCCCCTTTCAAAGTTCCCTCCGGCCTCCCAATATCTCAGCTGACATCTAATGTTCGGATGTTTTGGTGCGTGTGTGTGTGTCTGTGTGCCTGTGCGTGTGCACATCCAGATGCTGGTCCTCAGCTGGAGAGCGGTGCCCCCTACTGGCCATCTCCGTCAGTGCTGACGGCCAGGCTGAGGCGGCTGATCACGGCCTCACAGCGCTACACCAAGAGCCGTCAGATCCTGCAGATCCACCAGAGCCAGATCCTGCTGCCCCACAGCCAGCAGCCGCTCCACCCGGCCATGCTTATGGCCGCCCCGCTGCTCCCTCTGCCGCCCGCCTTCAATGATGCCCTCAACCCCAAGATGGCCGCAAAGATCGAGAGGCAGCAGAGGCGAGTGTGGCGGTAGAGAGAGGCACCTCAACCTGCCCGACATTGTGATATATGGGGCTTAGAGCACGGCAATGGTGTTTCCCCCCTAACCCCAGCCTGTCTCTTCTCTCCAGGTGGACCAGGCGAGAGGAGGCTGACTTCTACCGGGTGGTCTCCACTTTTGGCGTGGTGTTTGACCCGGGCGTGGGACGCTTCGACTGGACCAAGTTCAGGGCCATGGCTCGGCTGCACAAGAAGACGGACGAGAGCCTGCAGAAGTACCTCTGGGCCTTCACGGCCATGTGCAGGAGAGTGTGTCGCCTCCCACTCAAGGATGGAGGTGAGCGAGACTTGGCACGCACGCAGCTAAAGTCCATAAGGCCGGGCCCGGTCGTTAGTGCGTTTCAGACAGACAGACAGTGCTGATATTTTATATCCAAGACCTTTGGTAAACAAGACTAGTCAGCAGTTTGAGTGAGGGAGGAGGATGATAAGGTTAATGATTACTGGAAAGGTAAACAGCGGGGCAGGCTGCACTCAGACAGCTCTGTGGATTGTGCTGACACAGCCCCCTCTCCTTCCTTCTCCCCTACGGCTCTGTTCCTCTCTAGACTCCGAGGTGGACCCGTCGCTGTCCATCCAGCCTATCACGGAGGAGCGCGCCTCGCGGACCCTGTACCGGGTGAAGCTGCTCCGGCAGGTGAGGGAGCAGGTGCTGCGGCACCCCCTGCTGTACGAGCGGCTGGCCCTGTGCCAGCTGAGCTCCGACCTGCCCGTGTGGTGGGAGCCCGGCAGCCACGACCGCGACCTGCTCATCGGCGTGGCCAAGCACGGCGTCAGCCGCACCGACTACCACATCCTCCGTGACCCCGAGCTCTGCTTCATGACCGCCCAGCGCAACTACAGCCAGAGCCGAGGGGCCCACCCCCAGTCGCAGCCCCAGCCCCGCACCCCGGTCCCACTCCTCCCCCCGCAGTACCAGGCTGCCAGCTCTGCGCCGCCTGGCTCCCCCGCGCCCGCCCCGGTTCAGAGGGATTCTTCCCCCCCAGCAACGGTGCCCAAGGAGGAGCCGGCCTCAGAGGGCGAGGAGTGCGGGGAGGTGCAGGGCGAAAGGTGGAGCCCTCCCCCGGCTCCGGCTACGCCCACGGGGCTGGAGGAGAAGCCGTGTCTGGTCAAGGAGGAGGCCGAGGCAAAGATGGAGGCGGCGCGGACCAAGCCCCTCACGCCCAACTCCTCAGAGAGGAAGCCAAAGAAGTCCAAGAAGAGCCGCAAGGAGGCCCGGCAAGGCTCCGAGTCGGACTCGGACGGCTCCTCTTCCAGCTCCTCCTCGCGCTCCTCCTCCTCCTCATCCTCATCTTCCTCGTCGCACTCCGGCTCCAGCTCGTCCTCTTCCTCGTCCTGCTCCTCGGGCTCTTCCTCTTCCTCATCCTCCTCCTCGTCGTCCTCGGAAGATGGCGAGAGTGATGGAGAGGATAGAAAGAAGAAGGGTGAGTTCGCTGTTCCTGTCCCTTTTGGGTGATCGAGTCGCATTCTACCCTGAATAAGTTGCGTCGCTGAGAGAGGTGTCCTTATAATTTGAGTGTGTGCGTGTGCGTGTATGTGTGTGTGTGTGTAGTTGCGGCTGTAGCCAGTGTGAAAGCCTTTGACGAGGACAGCGCGGCGTCCCACAGCACCCCCCAGGATGACATGAGGGACAGCCAGGTGGCAGAGAACGGCGTGGGCAGCTCCCCTCACCTCATGCCGGCCGGCTACATGCTGGCTGCCTCCTACTGGCCAAAGGTAAGCTAAGCCGCCGCCGCCACCCTGCCGGACCATTCGGTCTCCACCCCGGTCTGGCCAAGCATTGGCACCGAGGTAGGCACGGGTCGTTGTGAAACGCAAACAATCGCTCACGCCCCATCTCGTCCCGGCTCTGCTGTGTGTGTCGCAGGACCGCGTGATGATCAACCGACTGGACAGCATCTGCCAAGCGGTGTTGAGGGGGAAGTGGCCGGGCGCACGGAGGGCCTACGAGCCCGGTGGCGCCGTGGCCTCCTTCTACACCACCAAGCTGCTGGACAACGCCAACCCCCTGGCGCCCGACGACGCACAGGCCTCCCCGCAGGCCTCAAAGGTGAAGAAGCATGTTGCAGAAAGCAAGGAGTTCTCAGTCATACTCAGTGACGTATGTTGATTCTTTCATTTGACCCCCTCCTCCGTTCCCGCCCCTCCCCCATCGTAGGACCTCACCAGCTCCACTACACAGCCCCCCCTCCTCCGCCCTCGTCCAATGCTTACCGCGGTGTTCAGCATGATTTTGGAGAGGGACTTTGGGTGCATTGATTTTGGCTGCCTTACTAATTCAATACCAACCTTCAACCTGTCTTTTCGTTTACACCCACTAAAATTGAGTCGGGCTCTTTGGCTGCGATTACTTTACGGGGAGATCTGTCATGAAGACAGCTGGGTCTCCGCTAATGTGATGATGAGATGAGCTTCTTGTCAGTAGTGGGTCTAAGCAGCTGGCGTATTAACTGTGCCTGCTTCCTGCTTGCATTCCTGAAGTACCATCTCGCAGAAACCAGAGGGAGGCATCTTGGATGAGCATTCCCCCTGGATGTTTGTCTCTGCCGATAGTTTGCCCCTTGGTAAAGGCTGCGCCAGTGATGACTATGCTGAAAGCTGCTCTGCTGTTAACAGCGACTAGGAGACTCCCTTTAGCTGCTATGTTACCTGCTGCTCTGTCACCCCCAGCCCAGATGTTACTCACTTCCTATCTAGTGGATTACCTGTTAGATTAGTTATGGTCAATAAACTGCATAATAAAGGATTTTGGCTGTAGTAAAAAATGATAAAGATAAAAATATAGGTTAGTGTTAGGAGGTCAAGAAGAATTGTCTTGATCAACAGTCATGATGCAGAGCACACTGAATCTTTTCAAAACATGCCCCTCCGCCATTTTGGGTTAGTTTTTTGGTGTGTAACTCTGTTTCCTGATGTGTAAACAGCAGGAGGGGGGTCTGAAGCTGACCTTCCAGAAGCAGGGTCTCCCTCTGAAGAGGCCCCTGGAGCCCGAGGAGAGCCCCCTTGCCCAGCAGCAGTACCTGGCCCGCCTCCATGAGCTGCAGAGTGCTTCCGACTCCGGCCTGGCCGACTTCACTAAGCCAGCGGCCAGCTATCCACCTGGTATGTACATCTGATCACCCGGGACGGTTCGTCACAACCGGGGGATTGCCTATGTTCCGGGGTTTCATCTCGAGTTACCAAACTGAACCTTAGTGTCATTATCCAACCACAAGATGGCAGCAGAACCATGTTTCCTCATCTGTTATGTAGTGACACAGTCTGTCTGAGTGATGTTAAACCACTGTTGTGTTTGCAGCCGCTGCAGCCATGGCGGGCCAGCTGAGGCTGAATGGAGTGATGGAGGGCCAGCCCGTGGTGAAGAGGAGGAGAGGGAGGAGGAAGAACGTGGAGGGGATGGACCTGCTCTTCATGAACAGGAACCGAGGGCCAGCGGTGGCGGCAGCAGCAGCAGACGTGAGCAGGGCCTTTTGTGTTTTAGACTTCTCTCCCCATCCACCTTGTCGTTGAACTCTCTCATGTCCTCCATAAGCCACACAGTAGTAGAGGGAGGAGTTTTATTATATTGACATATCTATGGAATACCTTGTGTACCTGGCATACTGCAGTGCATGCTGTGTGAGGCATTTAGTTTAGGGCTTGCCTCGTCCGGTTGACTGACAGCCTCTGTGTGTGTGTTTGTGCCTGTGCAGGCGGCCCCTGCATGGGGAGGCATGGCCCAGGTAGGCCTCCCCGGGACTGCAGGGCCAGCCTACAACCAGCCTCCCTCCCAGGGCCCCATGGACAACGACAGCAGGGTCCCCGTCATCAACCTTAAAGACGGGACCCGGCTGGCTGGAGACGATGCCCCGAGGAGGAAGGACCTCGACCAGTGGCTGACAGAGCACCCGGGCTTTGTGGCCGACACGGGCGCCTTCATCCCTGTGAGTCACCACTCCTCCGTGGCCTCCACACTGCTGTGTGTGTTACGTGGCTTTGCTCCCTGTCCTAAGCCGGTGTGTGACCTGCCGTCTTTCCTCAGGGGGTGAATAAGATGCAGATGCAGCTCCAGTTCCAGGAGGGGCGGCCCAAGCAGAAGAGGCACCGCTGCCGGAACCCCAACAAGATCGACGTCAACAGCCTGACGGGCGAGGAGAGGGTGCAGATCATCAATAGGAGGAACGCCCGCAAGGTCAGTGGCTCGCAAAGGGTTCTGCCACGCGGCCCTCTCCTCAAGGTTTTCTTTGTGCGCCGTCCATACAGTGAGGCTGATGTGGTAATTTTTGTCTGTGGTAGGTTGGAGGAGCCTTTGCCCCTCCCTTGAAGGATTTGTGCCGGTTCCTGCAGGAGAACCCAGAGTACGGCGTTCCACCTGAGTGGGCTGACGTGGTCAAGCAGTCGGTAAGTTTCTGCGAACTCTGAACTGATGAGGTGTGTTTCTGACGCAGCATTACCATGACTGTAACAACCTGCGTGTTGCGTGTCCCAGGGCTACCTACCAGAAAGCATGTTTGACCGGATCCTCACGGGGCCCATCGTTCCAGAGGAGGTGAGTCGGCGGGGCCGCCGGCCCAAAAGCGCGCTGGCCAAGGCCGCCGCCGCAGCCAGTCCTGGTGCCGCTGCGTCGCTAGGCCTCAA
Organism: Galaxias rostratus; assembly: GCA_036024795.1. Lineage (NCBI taxonomy): Eukaryota > Metazoa > Chordata > Actinopteri > Galaxiiformes > Galaxiidae > Galaxias > Galaxias rostratus. The sequence continues at coordinate 64,033 of JAVQJS010096950.1, forward strand.
CCCCCTGCTGGCCAACGGCCTGCTGTCTGGTATGGACCTGCCCAGCCTGCAAGCCTTTCAGCAGAACCTCCAGAGCCTGCAGTCTCTTCAGTTCACCGCCGGCCTCATGGGCTTACCCGCCGACGCCAGCAACCTGGCTGCCAGCAACCTGGCCGCCATGTTCCCCATGATGCTCTCGGGGCTGCCCGGCCTGCCCAACCTCATGAACATGGGGGGTCTCCTGGGGAAGCCCTCTGGAGAGAACCCCAGTGGCTCTGAGGACAAGAAGAAGGTGGCCTCGGCCAGTCGCGGACCAGGAGAGCCCTCCACCAGCTCCAAAGGCCCCTCACCACCTCCCAGCTCCACGCCAGACACTAAAAGTGACAGGACAGAGGGCGAGAGCGGGGAGCCCTCTACTTCCACTTCCTCAGCCACCCCACTAAGTGCTTCTGCTGCTTCAGCGGCTTCCAGTCATCCACTGTCTCTTAACCCTTTGTTACTTTCCAGTAGGCTTTACCCAGGGATGCTTCTCACTCCAGGCCTTAACCTTCCTGTGTCCAGCGCACAGCCCCAGAAATCAAACAGCGACCCCACCTCCACGGCCAAAACCTCCAAAGCGCCCCCCCCAGAGATGGATCGGTTGGGGGGGAAGGAGGGAGATGAGGGCGATATGGAGGAAGATGAGGAGGAGGATGAGGAGGGAGGTGAGGAGTCAACAGAACAGAAGGAGAACAGTGGTCCGGAGGGCTCTGGGAAAGCAGAGTCCTCTTCATCAGAGTCTGGGAGCTCGTCATCATCATCTGACGACTCAGACTCCAGCGATGAAGATTAAATATATAAATATATTTATGTATCTCTATATAATATGGATTTCTCTGCACTTAACATTGTGATTTCTTTTAATGTAAATAGAGGAGGCTGACTAAAATATTGTGTAACAAAGACCAAAAAATGAAAAAAAAAAAAAATACCATCACTTAAAGGAACTGAAATGAAATTTCAGTGTTTGTTCAAAAGGTACAATCTTGTTTTGAGAGACATTTTGCATGTCCTACTTTAGTAGACTTCTGAATTTTGTGAACTTGTATTACACAATGATGTACAATTGCAGCGAACTGAAAAAGAAATCAAAATGGCATTATTGTAATTATCATGTCGGGATTTAATTTTATTAAAAAAGTGAAACTACATTAATGCTCTTGCTGAGCTGTATTAGTAATATATTTTGAAATGTGGAAAAAATATTGGCAAATAGTTTATTTTGTAAATATACTTTTACAGGTTTCTTTACATTTATTCTTTGCAGATCATGCTTTGGAAAAGTCAGCAATAACTCGGGCAGCTAATGAATGTCACTGAAGCTGTAGATCCCTTTTGTCAGCCATAATTCACACCATAATAATAGCCCATTCAGTCACATTACCTGTCATTCACAGGTCTTAAGAAACCCACGCCTGACCAATTACAAGATAGACACAAAAAGAACCAAGCCAACCATTGAATACAGTAACTTGGACGTAATCCACAGAATTGACTTGTATTGTGAGGACCACACACCTTGGTGTGCCGAAGCTGCCCAAGTTATCTGAAGTCAAAGACGTTATTGTTTGATATTCAGATACAACTGTGTCCTGGTTAACCTTATGAGAATTCCACCCCGGCATATTTGACTGCGTCTTACCTCAGCTGAGTGAAAGGGATTGGGTTCACTGTGCAAATATGTCCCTGTGACAGTGTATAATGCCACTGACTCGCTTGTCTCCACTGGAATGTGTTTGTGTGTTTTAGCTGTAAGTACTTTTATATAGTGTGACTGTGTCCATCTGGGTTTGGTCGGTCTGTATTGCCTCCTGATTGGAGAGTTCCACACCCTTCCTCTCTGTAGGGTACTCAGTGTTCCAGCTGACCACAAAGTCTCATGCACTCCAGGCATCCTGGCCTCATAGTGCCACATAACAGGTGTAGATTAGTGTTTCCCCATAGAATCCTCCAGGAACACTGGGACTCTCAACTTGCAAAGCACCTGACCCCTTGACTGCTGAGTTCAAGCTCTAAGCTGAAGTACATGGTGTATCTGGAATCATATTAGGCCATTACTGACGGCATTTCAGTATTTATGACGTAGCATAGAACATGCTATTGCATTTCCCATTGAATACAGAGGTGTTCCTTTTCTATTGCAGGATGCTTAAATGTAAAGCAAACAGCGATTCTGGATTGGATATGCAAAGTATTAGAGATGCTTTTGTGGAATGAGATTTGGCACGTCCCTATTGGTTATACATTTGATCAAGCCCACTGTGTTGCTCAACCTGTGCTCGCTGTGTTCTGTGGAATTTCACAGTGTTACGTGTGGGTGAGGGGGGGTTTGCGCATGTCTTACTGGTCCTCCGCTGAATGGAGCCGTTACTAGATGTAGAAGTGCCCTTATGTACCTCTTTGTCCCTCAGCCTCTGGGTAGCTGATTTCACAGCTAGCATTTGTCTTGCTCACTTTCCAGGTCTTGTTTATTTTTCAATTATCAGGATATGGTTAATCTGTGCCTGTTTGGGTTGTAACCAAGGGAGACATTGACACTGGAATTCATTATAGCCTAAGTACCTTTTATAATTATGTTAAGCAGAACATTGCTTTCCTAATGCGACTGTTGTAAAACTGTTGGTACACAATAGATTGCCTGTCAACACATTTGGAATGATCCTGATGTAGAGGCGAGAGGTGTGTTTCATTTTGTGACAGTGAAATATCACAAATCGGCTCAGCTGCAGTAGAGAACCCATTGAATTTCTCCCACGTGGTGTTTACTTGTTTAGCACTACTATATTGAATCCATTCATCATTGTGGAAGCCCATGGACAGCTCCCCTGTCCACAATAAGGAGGATTAAAAGACAACAAACACTGTAATAATGCTTATCCAATACGTGGTTTTGTGTACAAATAGGGATTGGCAGAATTTTGATGTTTTTCTTGACTTCCCGCTGTGTTTTATGCCACAGGCATGTTGAACTCAAAGAGCACCCTTCACAGTCATTTTATATATCTGCACCTCTGCTATCTCTTCAACTAACAGTGCCCTTAGGCAAAATGCCCAGCCCTCGCTGCTTCCACTGTAGGTTACTTCCCTAGCTCTGGTTGTTTTAGCAGGCTCGCTCTACCTGCCCCACAGAAAGCACAGGCTGTAAGAGTACTGCAAATGCCTGCAGTTCTTAAGAACTTCACTGAAAGTGGTAGACATTGCATTACATTGGGGAGTGGAAATTTTAAGTACATGTTTATTTTGTATAAACAGTTGTGAATATGTTTTTGGGGGGGGGGGGGGGGGGGGG
>JAVQJS010096951.1:0-10018 GCA_036024795.1 Galaxias rostratus
GTCTGTGTGTGTGTGTGTGTGTGTGTGTGTGTGTGTGTGTGTGTCTGTAAAAGAACAGTGTTTTTGTGTAAGAACACAAACAGTGTGTGTGTGTGTGTGTGTGTTTGTGTGTGTGTGTGTGTGTGTGTGTGTGTGTGTATGAACAAGAACAGTGTGTATGTGTATGAACACGAACAGTGTGTGTGTGTGTGTGTGTGTGTGTGTGTGTGTGTGTGTGTGTATTGGAAGCGCTCACATCATTAGTCTAATTCCTTCAGAAATGTAATGTTTTCCGGTTCCTGGCTCTCCAGCGGGCTGTCCCTCCCGTCCTCCCGTCCGCAGAGTGCTGTCCCAGCCTCTCCCCCACCCCTCTGAGAGGTCGGACTGACCCTGTCCCTGGAGGACCAACGCAGTACACTTCCTGTCCATGTTCCGGGAAACAAACCGTTCTGAAGACCTCGATGACCTTTCTCTGAAGCGTAGGAAGAGCCCCTGTTTGAGACGGGCGCCCAGAGGGGTGGGGTTTGGTTGGTGTTCAGACCTGGGTTACCAGGGTTACTAATCTGTGATGTTAGTGGTGTGTGTTCAGACCTGGGTTACCAGGATTACTGCTCTGGGATGTTAGTGCAGTGTGTGTTCAGACCTGGGTTACCAGGGTTACTGCTCTGTGATGTTAGTGTCAGAGTTGTGTGTTCAGACCAGGGTTACCAAGGTTACTGCTCTGCGATGTTAGTGTTGGTGGTGTGTGTTCAGACCAGGGTTACCAAGGTTACTGCTCTGTGATTTTAGTGTTGGTGGTGTGTGTTCAGACCAGGGTTACCAAGGTTACTGCTCTGTGATGTTAGTGTTGGTGGTGTGTGTTCGGACCAGGGCTATTGTTCTGTGTTGTGAATGTTCCTGTTAATGATGTTTGTTCAGATTAGGGGTGTGTGTTCAGGGTCCCTGCTCTGTGTAGTGTGTGTGTGTGTGTGTGTGTGTGTGTGCGTGCGTGCGTGCGTGCGTGCATGCGGGCGTGCGTGCGTGCGTGTGTAACTGGAGTGGTAGTCCCACTCCACAGTCTGCTGCAACGCCACAGAACAGGAAACCTCTCTGCCAGGTATTCTCTGTGGCAACCCAAGTGGTTCTGAGGAGATCAGAATGGTTCTGAATGGTTCTGAGTGGTTTGTCTGAGGCCGACAAAGTTGGGGTTCTCTCTGGAAACCAGAAGGGTTCTGAATGGTTCTGAATGGTTTATTTTAGACAGACAGTGTTACGGTGAATGTGGCAGCCAGTAAATTAACCTGTGTGATTCCTTCTCTGTTTTAATCCTTATCTCCTATCTCTTCAAGCTCCTCCTCATAGTGACAGTTTACCATGCTGGTGCCACCCTGAATGGGTCCCCTAGAAACAAGGCGGGGACCCACCAAAGGTTCCTAGGGCCTGTTCCGTCTCTCAGAGATGTTCTCCAGGAACCGTTTCAACGGGCAGCCCGGGGCGGGCGTGGCCCCCAAAGGAGGCGGGGCTAAAGCCAAAGCCCACTTGCCCAGGAGGCCCAACCCTCGCGTTGCCTTGGTGATCCGCGGAAAGATCCACCGTCTGCTGCAGGGCTCTCAGGACCCCCAGCTCTGCTACGGGGGGATAGAGGAGGAGGAGGTGCTGCAGCCTTCGAAGGCGAAAGAGAGAGGAGGAGGCTTCATGAGGAGCGAGGCCTCTAGTCCCGCCATGTCTAATGGGAGGGGCCTGGAGTGCGTGGTGGGGGCGGAGCCCTGCGTGGGGGAGGTGGAGCTAAACAGAGAGGGGTGTGTCCGGATCCCCTGCACGCTGCAGCGTCACAGCCGCTCCCCGCCCGTCAAACACCGTCTCCTCCCTGTCCCGGAGCGCAGGCGGGCCGTCCAGCACCAGAACCACAGCGACACCGGGTCCGGACCCGGAGGAGGCAGAGGAAGAGGAGGAAGAGGAGGAGGAGGAGTAGGAGGGGTACCCAGCTTCATCAGGGTCCGTCCGGCCCGTGCCCAGCGTCCTTACTCCACAGGGGACTACGTGGATTATCACTTCAACAGACCCCTGCCTGGGACAGTGCTGGAAGAGGAGGACGAAGAGGAGGAGGAGGAGGAGGAGGAAGAGGAGGAGGAGGAGGGGTCGGAGGGTTCGGAGGGGTCGGAGTCGAGTGCCCTGGTGGAGCACATCCTGAAGGAGCTGAGAGGGATCAACAGGATCCAGGAGGAGATCTCCGACCTGCGTTCCTACCTGACCTCGGTGCGGGGCTCCGTGGAGGAGGTGTCCTCTTGCGTGGACGCCGTGCTGGAGGAGATTGAGAGCCTCCGTGGAGGCTCCTCCTCCTCCTCCGGGCCCCGGGGCCACGCCGCCACCTGGGCGGGGTCGGCGGCGCACCCGTCGCCGCGGCGACGACCCATCAGCGCCTATGCCAGTCTGGGACGACCGGCGGCGGGGGAGGAGCCTCGTTTCCCCGTCTACAGCGAGCGCCACAGTATCCACGGCGACTTCCTGTTGCCGAGGGGGACGGGGCGGGCGGGGGTCTCCGGTCTGGAGTCACGTGACACTCCAGAAGAGGAGGAGGAGGAGGAGGAGGAGGAGGAGCCTGAGGAGGAAGTGTCCGACCAAAGCTCGGAAGTCCCGCAGGGATTGGCGGCCAGGAAGCTGAGCTTTGGCTGCCTGGAGCGTCAGGACGGACAGGACTGTCCCAGCACCAGCTCCCTCTCCTCTGGGCACAGCTCCCAGGGAGACAGGGGGGGCTGCTTCCCTCAGAGCAGCATGGAGGGGGGAGACAGGGGGGGCTACTACCCTCAGATCAGCATGGAGGGGGGAGAGAGGGAGGGGTATTACCCTCAGAGCAGCATAGAGGGGGGAGAGAGGGAACTGTTCTACCCTCAGGGCAGCATAGAGGGGGGAGAGAGCGAGAGGTATTACCCTCAGAGCAGCATAGAGGGGGGCGAGAAGGGAGCATGCTGCAGCTGGGAGAACTACCAGAACGGAAGAGAAGAAGTGGAGCAACTCGATGTCCGTCATACTCTCCACTACTTGTCCGGCCCAGAGGAGAGGCCCCCATGCCAGCAGAGGCCTCTGTATCAGCCAGGGCCTCAGTTACTCTCCCGGCCCCGGCAGGAGATCCTCGGCCTGGGGTACAACGATGCTGTGGATGGGACGGAGGGCTCTGTGTACGAGTTGACCTCTGACCCCAGCCACGCGGACCCTAATGTGACGACCCAGCGGGCCTACTGGGAGGCCGTCGGAGCAGCACCCTGGACGGAGAGGAGAGAGGCAGGGCCCGAGGTTCTGTTGGCCCGGCCTGGCCCAGGTCCAGACAGAGCCGGCTTCAACGTGAAGAAGCTGGGCCGCGCCGTTTTGGGGTTCAAATCCGCCCTGCGGGGGGCGCTGAGAAGACTGGACGGGCCTGGGCCCAGCCTCCCGCAGGAGGAAGAGGAGGAGGATGAGGAGCCCCACATCATAGTAACGAAAAAGGCAGAAGGTCCTTCAGAGCTGGACGACACACATACTAGTGACAGGCCTGTAGACACACACACGCCTCAGAGACTCCTGGAGACACACACCGCTCAGAGACACACAGACACACACAATGTTGAAGAGCCTATATCCCAGCACAGTGCCGTAACGACTAGCAGCCTCTGCAGCTCCGTGGCCCCCCCTGTGGTGCTTCAGCCTGAGGGGCCCCAAATCAGCACGTCTCCTCCACAGCCACACCTTACTCCCCGACCCCAATCCGAGCGCTGCCCCGAGGCCCCCCCAGCGCGGACACCCCCGCCCAGCCTAGCAGAGAGCCAACCCCCGGCCCTACTCCCCGCCCAGCCTCTCTCTCACTCTGTTCTCCCCTGCTCGCTATTGGAGAGCAGCACGCTGCCATCGCTCTCTCTCTCTGATTGGCCCGGGGAGCCAGTGGTGTGTGGGGAGGAGCTGGGAGGAGGAGGAGGAGGAGGAGGAGGCGGCGGAGGAGGAGGAGGAGGAGGCCGAGGAGTTACAGTCTTGGTTGCATCAATGCAGCTGCTGGAACAGGAAGTGAGCGTATCAGGAACGCAACCTAAACAGGAAGTGAGTGTGTCAGGAACACAAACAAAACAGAATATGAGCGTGTCAGGAACACAACCCATACAGGAAGTGAGCGTATCAGGAACACAACCCAGTCAGGAAGTGACCGTATCAGGAACACAACCCAACCAGGAAGTGACCGTGTCTGGAGCACAACCTAAACAGGAAGTGAGCGTGTCTGGAGCACAACCTAAACAGGAAGTGAGCATGTCAGGAACACAACCTAAACAGGAAGTGAGCGTATCAGGATCACAACCTAAACAGGAAGTGAGTATGTCAGGAACACAACCCATACAGGAAGGACAGCCAAGCGGGTCCAGCTCAGCCCCTCCCGCTCCTCCAAGCCACGCCCCCGACCTGGAGGCAGCCGCTCCACCTCACACTCCAGGTCCATGTCCGGGTCTTACCGCCGACCAAGTAACCCCATCCCCAGAGGGCCGGCTAGGGCCAGAGGGTTGTGCGGGTGCGGAAGGGGGAGGCGGGGGAGATGGGGGAGAGCGCCCCCTGGAGGTGAGCCAGAGAGACGCACGCCGTCTCAAATGCTTGAGGAGCTTCCAGCAGATCCTGAGGGAGAAGAGGGAGTCCAGGAGAAACCTGGCCTCCGTCACCATGAGAACCTTCTCCATGGAGGAGGACTTTCAGACAGGTCCGTCTGCACGACCACACCCCCCTCCCACACACACACACACACACACACACGCTCCTTGGGACTGCTGTCCCCGGTCAGACTCAGCTCTCTGGATGTTTAGTGCCGTATGGTTGTGTTTCTGTTTGCATGCCTGGAGGAAGCCACAAAGGAACCAGCGGGCCATCTGGTTGAACTGATAATAATCAACTAGTTGAACTGATAATAATCATCTAGATGAACTGATAATGATCCTCTAGTTGAACTAATAATAATCATCTAGTTGAACTGATAATGATCCTCTAGTTGAACTGATAATAATGATCTAGTTGAACTGATAATAATCATGCCGTCCATTTGAACCTGTTGCGTCCCATCACTGCGTTTTCAAACTGAACGTTGTCCGCCTTGTCGGATTTCTGTGGCCGAGGACTTGTTGCTATCGCCAAGCTCTCGGTGATCAAAGCCTCTCCCTCCTCTTCCTCATTCCCTTTCATCTCCCAGTGCACCTGCCGCAGTTCTGTAGGAATGTGCCTGTGTGTGCATGACGTGCACGTACGTGTGTGTGTGTGTGTGTTTGTGTGAGTATCACCACAAGCACGTACATTCATACTATAGAAATGTCTGTATATCTAGGTCTATCAATGTGTTCATCAATTCAAATAGTTTGTGTGTGGATGGGTGTGTGTGTGTGATTTGTGGAGTCGACCCTCTCCCTGTATGCTCCTCCTGTGAGCTGCTATTAAAGCTCTCCCCCATGCGGATCCCCCTCCCCACCCCCACCCCACGCCATTCAGAGCTGTTCCTAAAATAACCCCCCCCCCCCCCCCCGCCCCATCCCACCCATCATCAGAACCCTTTTAGACCCATACATCGCCCGGCAACACTTCCTGCTCCCTCAGACAGCAGGCTTTAACTGGATGAGAGAGGTTCATTATGCGTCGTTACCCAGGGTGCACTGCAGTGGCTCAAAGAGAAGACGCCATAGAATTGGGAGTTCTAGACAAAACACACCTTTACAAATTAACCTATTACACCCAACCCCCACCCACCCCCCTGCTGCTTTCAGACTAAGCCTGAATGAGAAATAGGATGTGAAGTTATGATTTATGTTATAACTCTTTGACTGCTGCTTTCAAACTAAGCCAGTAAGAATAGGATGTAAAGTTATGATTTGTGTTATAACTCTGTGACTGCTGCTTTCAAACTAAGCCAGCAGGAATATGATGTAAAGTTATTATTTATGTTATAACTCTGTGACTGCTACTTTTAGTCACTATGGCCTAGGGATCTTTGTTGCTATGGGACCAAACTCCCTGTCCTATGGTATACATAGCTTCTATGTGATTCTCCCTGTCCTATGGTATACATAGCTTCGATGTGATTCTCTGTGTATTCGGTCTGGAGAGCGATCTCTATGTAACTCTTTGTCTCTCTGTTGCAGATGGAGGTCCCTATGAAGATCAGGTCACTGTTATATTCTTCATGGTTTATCAGAAATGCCATAGCTAGGGCTATTGGCTAAGCTGACTGACTGACTGACTGACTGACTGACTGACTGACTGACTGACTGTCTGACTAGCTGTCTCTCTGGCAAACTGACCGGCTCGCTAGCTCACTGGCTGACTAACTGGCTGGCTGACTGACCGACTGGTTGACTGACTGGCTAGCTAGCTCACTGTCTGTCTGTCTGTCTGTCTGTATGCCTACCTGACTGACTGACTGACTGACTGACTGACTAGTTGACTGTCTGGCTGGCTAGCTCACTATCTGTCTGTCTGCCTGCCTACCTGACTGACTGACTGACTGACTGGTTGACTGATTGGCTGGCTAGCTCACTGTCTGTCTGTCTGCCTGCCTACCTGACTGACTGACTGACGGACTGACTGACTGGTTGACTGATTGGCTAGCTAGCTCACCGTCTGTCTGTCTGTCTGCCTGACTGACGGACAGGCTAGTTGACTGGCCGCTGCTACTGGTTGCTACTCTATTTGACAGCTGTCAGTCCAAACGGTCTCCAAACAGAACTCTCGTCCTCCCTGTTGGGTCGTTGTGGGATTGTGTGTGTGTGTTTGTGTGTAAGTTTGTTGGATTGCTTTTGCAAACTGTGCAATTTTTTAAGCACCCTCCTCTCAAAAAACGTACAAATAATAGATTCAGACTTTCTGTGCGTTCATGAAACTCAACCAACCAGTTGGCTTTTTCTCTTTCCATTTCTCTCTTTCTCCACCGTTTTGTTTGTGTACTCTGCATGCTGGATACTGTTTGCACTCTATGCTGGGTAATAACTTGTTTCATCTCTGTTCCAGTTGGTTCATAATACTTTTTTGACTTCTGTTACAGGGTCAAAATGAAGATAGCAGCCCCAGCAAACAGCCCTGGGCCAAACCTGGGTCAGTACCTGTGTTATTACCGGTGTTATTACCGGTGTTATTACCTGTGTTATTACCTGTGTTATTACCTGGGTTATTACCTGTGTTATTACCTGTGTTATTACCTGTGTTATGCCTGTGTTATTGCCTGTGTTATTGCCTGTGTTATTGCCTGTGTTATTACCTGTGTTATTGCCTGTGTTATTGCCTGTGTTATTACTTGTGTTATTACCTGTGTTGTTACCTGTGTTGTTGCCTGTGTTACGACCTGTGTTACGGCCTGTGTTACGGCCTGTGTTACGGCCTGTGTTAATGCCGGTGTTATGACCTGTATTATTACCTGTGTTATGACCTATGTTCTGCCCCGTGTTAGTACCTGTGTTATTACCTGGGTTATTACCTGTGTTATCACTGGGGTTATTACCTGTGTTATGACCTATTTTATGACCCGTGTTAGTACCTGTGTTATTACCTGGGTTATTACCTGTGTCAGAACTTGTGTTAGTACCTGTGTTAATACATGGGTTATTACCTGTGTTAATACCTTGGTTAGTACATGTGTTCAGACCTGTGTTATTACCTGGATTATTACCTGTGTCGTTACCTGTAGTTACTTGTGTTATTACCTGTGTTAATACCTTGGTTAGTACCCGTGTTGGTACTTGTATTTACCTGTGTTATTACCTGTGTTAATACCTTGGTTAGTAACTGTGTTTAGACCTGTGTTAGTACCTGTGTGTGTGTGTTGAAGTGCGCCAGACTGATGTTGATGTGTGTCTCCACAGTGGGACCACACCCTTTGGCATCGACAGCATGCCTGAGCTCTGCAAAAGGAGGCCCATCCCCCTGGTCAGCGAACTGGTGAGTCTCCCCTCTGTGACCTCCACCTGACCTTTAACCCCTCGACCCTGGCCCTGGGCTAAGTAGAGCTGGTTTACCGTCACATACCACACTGTGGTGTGTGTACATTGAAGGCTTGATCACTGTATGGGAAAGCCCAGTGAGAGCTTCAAACAACATTATAAAAATTTAGATGACCTTTAACCTCCTCCATAAAGGTGGAAGTTTGGACAAGGGCTGTGTTTGTTTCTGGTTACTCTGTAAGACGACCTTTAACCTATCCTGTCCTGAAGAACCCCCGTCTCTCTTTTAACCTTTGACCTTCTCTTCTTTGTTCTGTTCTCTTTTTTCCTGCCCTCTTCCTTCTCTTCCTCCCCCATTCTCTTCCTCCCTCGTTCTCTTCCCTCAGGCGATGGTGAGTGAACACTATAAAATAGATTTGTTCCATCTTTTACCATGACTCATAAAAACAATGATTTTTGAGTGCATGTTCTCTGCTTTTAAATCTGTGTGGTTAGAGTGGAAACACACAGGCAGAAACCCCTAGAAATGCAGTGTGTGTGTGTGTGTGTGTGTGTGTGTGTGTGCGTGCGTGTGTGCGTGCGTGCGTGCGTGCGTGCGTGCGTGTGTGTGTGTGTGTCTTCAGTCCATGTTGCAGTCCAGGAAAGCAGGACTCTCTCATACGTTGGCGACTCGGACATCCCTCAAAGATGAGGAGCTTGTAAGTGGCCGCACACACACACACACACACACACACACACACACACTGTACACACACACACACACAGTGCACACACACACACACACAGTGCACACAGTGCACACACACACACACAGTGCACATACACACACACACACACAGTGCACACACACACACACACACAGTGCACGCTCTCTCTCTTTTCCACCCTCACATGGACCCTGCAGCTCCCACCTGAGTGACTCAACACTTCACTTTCTCTCCGTCCTACCTTCTGTCTTTCTTTTAATCTGTCCATCACATAAACCCTACACGAAGACTTTCTTATATTAGGAGCTCGATCTTCTGTCACGTCTCTCTCTCTCTCTGGATAGTTTCATTCTGTCGCTCAACCTCTTCTCTTCCCTCCCTCTCTCCCTTCCCTCTCCTCTCTCCTCCACCCTTTTCCAGAAGAACCATTCCTATAAGAAGACGGTGCAGGCTCTCATCTACCCCATCTCCTGCACCACGCCGCACGGCTTCGAGGTGTGGACGGCCACCACGCCCACCTACTGCTACGAGTGCGAGGGCCTGCTGTGGGGCATCGCCCGGCAGGGCATGCGCTGCACTGAGTGTGGGGTCAAAGTTCACGAGAAGTGCCAGGAGCTGCTGAACGCCGACTGCCTGCAGAGTGAGTCGCCGTCCACCTTGGCTTGGAGACCCTCGTCATCCCTCTCCCTCTCTACCTCCTCTTCCCTCTCTCTCTCTCTCTCTCTCTCTCTACCTCTTCTTCTCACTCGTTCTCACCCCCTCCTCCTCTCTCTCCTTCTCTCTCTCCACCGGCTGCAGTGCTATAAGAGCATCAAAGACACCAGTCCGTACATGGAGCTGCCCCTTGGCCTGTGCAATGTCATCTACGTCCCCAAAGAGGGACGCAGGAAAAGGCATGAGCTGCGCTTCTCTCTGCCTGGAGGAGAGGCCCTGGTGCTGGCCGTGCAGAGCAAGGAGCAGGCTCAGCGCTGGCTTAAGGTACCAGGGGTTAGGGTACTCTCCACTCTCTGGGCTGTGTGTTAGGGGCTGAGGCTGTGTTTGGGGCTGAGGCTGTGTGTCTGGGGTACAGTGTGTGTGTTGGGGTATAGACTGTGTTTGGGGGTGAGGCTGTGGGTTTGGGGTAGAGTGTGTGTGTGTTTGGGGTAGAGTGTGTGTGTTGGGGGATAGGGAATTTTTGGGGTACAGTGTGTGTTGGGGTATAGGATGTGTTTGGGGTATAGTGTGTGTGTTGGGGTATAGACTGTGTTTGGGGCTGAGGCTGTGTGTTTGGGGTAGAGTGTGTGTGTGTTGGGGCATAGGGTGTGTTTGGGGCAGAGGGTGTGTGTGTTGGGGGATAGGGAATGTTTGGGGTACAGTGTGTGTGTTGGAGTATAGAGTGTGTTTGGGGTAGAGTGTGTGTGTGGGGGTATAGGGTGTGTTTGGGGTAGACTG
>JAVQJS010096952.1:0-31318 GCA_036024795.1 Galaxias rostratus
ACACATATATATATATATATATATATTATCATATATACATATACAGGATATCTATGTAGAGAGAATGGAGATAAATTCAGAGAGAGAGAGAGGTATATATATATATATATATATATAGATATATCTCTCTATCTCTCTCTCTATATATATATATATATATTATATATATATTATTTATATATATATAGAGAGAGAGAGATAGAGAGACATAGAGAGAGAGTGGGCAGGCGTACCTCTGGTGCTACAAAGTTTGCGGTGTAGCACGGTGTCATCAGCAGGCCGTTCTCCGCCCGGAGCTGCTTGGCGAAGCCAAAGTCACAGATCCTGATGGACTCCGGGTTCCCACTCTCATCCACGTACAGGATGTTACTGGGCTTCAGGTCTCTGTGGACCACCTGCACACACACACACACACACACACACTCTTATAGCCACTCACTGTTTAGAGTTATAATCTCTGGATTTAATGTTTTGAGGGAATTATACTTAATTTTATAATCCCATAATCCCAGGTAGGAACATACTCTCAGGTTAATAGATTCATGCCCCAAAATGATGTCTCTATTTCTAACTCATTCTGTAACAATCATGTCACTCTGACCTGCTTCTAGCCTTCCATCTCTCTCTCTCTCTCTCTCTCTCTCTCTCTCTCTCTCTCTCTCTCTCTCTCTCAAACTGTCCTTTGAAGTGTGAGTCACCCTTATCGCGATGACATTCGGCACGCGGCGCTCGTCCACTCGGCCCCACTTGGCCTGAGTGACGGGGGCGGCTTCACTCCGTCGGCCCGGACGCGGCCCCTGATCACTCTGGCAGCGCTAAGTGACGGGGATTAGCCTGCCGGCGCCATGGTCCTCCGTATTGGTGGAGAGAGAGAGAGAGAGGGTGCAAGCAGGTGAACCAGCGGGGATGGCTGGGTACACAAAGCTGGTGCTCTCACCGTGTCCTCTGATCCTCTGTGTGACCTCCTTTTGGTTGCTTTTTTACTTTGCAAAAGAAGGTGTTGTTTTATGTAAGGATAGAAAGGCAGAGACCGGCAACGTAGGACGATAATACAGGAAGCAATGTAGAATGAAATTGGCGAAACAAATTTATCTAGTCTCACTATTACCGGACGTCTCTCTGCAGGCAGCATTTGCAAACGTGCATGTGTGTGTGTGTGTGTGTGTGTGTGTGTGTGTGTGTGTGTGTGTGTACACCAACCGATGAAGAGGATAGGGAAGGTGATGAAGATGGTGTGTGCGACCACCGCCCACGTAGACGTGAATATGATGTTTGTTATAAAAACAGACAACCGCCAGAAATGTCCCTCACGATGAATGAAGCCTTATCTCTCTATGTTAAATGGAACATCCTGATAGCGTCAGCGATAACGGAGCGTTTAAGGAACTGACTTATTGGCGGACTGGTTTGTTGACGACCGACTGGCCTGAGGCCTGCCTGCATGCTCGACTGAGTGATAGGCTGATGAACTGACCAGCAGACTGCCTGCGTAATTCCCAAAATGAGTGAGCGAATGGCTAGATAAGTGATGACCTGATTGACTGCGTCGATGGAGAGATGACTGGCTGATTGATCTGCCGGTTGATTCATTTTCTGGCACTCCCTTTCTTCCTCCCTTGTGTCGTCCTCCATTCGCGCTCTCTCTCTCTCTCTCTCTCTCTCTCTCTCTCTCTCTCTCTCTCTCCCTCTCTCTCTCTCTCCCCAGACTAGTCCATCTACCCTCAAAGGATTTCAAAATGCCATCCACTGAATTATCCACAAGTTTCTTATCTGTCAAACCAATATGTGCGTGCATGGGTGCGTGCGTGGGGGAAGGGGTGGGGTCTGTGGGTGGGTGCGTCAGTGTGTGTGTATGAGGGGGGGGGGGCAGGGGAGGTGGGTGGTTGGTTGTGTGCGTGCGTGCGTGTATGTGTGTGCTTACATGTCGTGATGGCTCATGGGTTAAACAGCGTGCCTTTCCACAGCCCTGCCTCTCCTCCTCTCTGTCTCTGCTATTTTACCGGTACTCTTCTTCTTCTCTGGTATGCTATCTCTCTCCCTCTTTCTTTCTCCCTCTTTCTTGTTATCTTGTTTGTTCTCCCTCCTTCCCATTGTATTAAACTCCTCACACTCTCTCTTTCTCCATTTATCTCATTCTTTCTTTTTTCTTTCTCTATATTTATCGTTCTCTCTCCCTCCCTCTTGATGTATAAACCTCCTCTCACTCTCTCTCTCTCTTCCTCTCATTCTCCTGTTCTTTCTTTCTCTATCTTTATTGTTCTGTCTCTCTCTCCCTGTAGACTCTCTTTCTCTCTGCAGTCGTCTAGTGCTTCACTGTCTATTCTCCTTTGCCCTTTAGTTGCATCTTGTTTCTCTTTTTGCATCTCTTTACCTTTCTTGGTCACACCTTCCCTCCGTCTCTTTCTGTTTCTATTTATTTCCGTCTCCCTCCCTCTCTCCGTCTCCCTCGCTTCCTATCTCTGCCTCACCACTCCTCCCTGCCTCCTCAGAGAGTCCCCCGCCCCCCTCCCCCCTCCCCAGGATGTACCAGCTCTCCCCGGAGGTGTTTCCATGCTATTGCCGGGGCTTCATTTAGCCCTCCGCGCGGCTGTCAGGCAGGGCCACGGGCAGCCAACCCAGGGCCCGGCATGACGTCACTGGGTAGACCGCGGCGCGCGCAGGGGGAGCCAGCAGGAAATAGGAGGCTGACGTCAGAGCTCAGGATGGAGCGAGACCATGCTGCCAGACTGCCCACCCCCCCCCTTAGAGAATACTCCCCATGGGTCTGTTGTGTGTCTGATTTGGCCTGTGTCTGAATAAGTCATGGGACCAAAACTAAAAACCTGGCGACAGAGACTCGCAGAGTGGTTAACGAACGTCGGTGATGTGCGTTCTGCTAAGGTTCTCGAATTGAAGAGTTGGCGGTAAGCCTCTAAGCATTCTCAGCGCTAGCGCTCTCTCATTTGTGGTGTGTTGTCACCTCTGCGTAACGCTTCAAGGGTTGTTCAGTGCACTGTAGGACAACCCCATGATGGGACACAATGTCCAAATCCTCGTTCTCGACTGATCCCTAAAAACCGGCCTCGGCTCCAGAGTGCGGGAGGCGAAGCTAAGGGCGGACCTAGACGGACGGGGCTGGACTTGTGGGGGACCCTGAGAGGCGGGGGGCTGCAAACTGAGCGGTGGTGTTCAAAAAGAGCCCGGCGCTTCTTAACCAAACCGCCGCCCCTTGGATGCCCCCCTCGGTGGGGGCCAAGGGAAGCCATGCTGCTTGAAAAACTCCCGAACGGGGAACGAGCTGCGTAGTGAAAAATGATTCTCCTAATTGCCTGCTTCGCTGTGCCTCGCCGTTGTGTTTGCTGACAGGTTTAATTTTGTTTTGAGTACGACGTCTCGCCCTGTCCCCGGGAAAACACTGCGACGACCTAGAAAAATAAAAAAGGAAAAAGTGCAAGTTTTCCTCTCGTCTGGTCTTGGGGTAGAGAGCCGAGATGGGTATTTTTTTCTGAAGTTTCAGTTGGTGTAGAAAATTGGATTTTAAATATATTTTTACAGGGTTCTTCGAGAATCTTGTGGCATGAAAGTGGCAACGTGGGTTTCATCTGGCTACGTGCACTGCAGACATGCACACCGCAGATGGCCTCTCGGCTAAAGCTTCTGGTCATGAAATGTCCGGGCTGAGCCGTCCAAGCCTTGTGACGTGGAGCAGTAAACCCGTGGCCCATTAGTATGCATTATGCATGGGCCTATCTCCTCAGTTACGTAAATGTAGGGAGGTCGACCCGAAAAAGAAGAAGTAACACCAGCACCTTGTCATGGTGACGCGCCAGGGTCGTACGTACGTACGTACCCAACACGTGTTCCCGAAACCATCTCTGTTTCCTCTTTATCGTGGGACCCCACAGTGTGTTAGGAAATGTAATGGTGCCTCGTGCATCGGGGGAATACATTTAATCAAGGCATCCGTTGTCTGAATATCACACGGGGGAAATGGGGAATAACTGCAAAACCTTTTTTGGATTCTGTATTTTTTTGTTTTCATTTCGAATTATTTGTTTTAAGATCACTATGACCGAGGTACTCAGGGATAATACAAGTGAATTCATTTCATTTGTTTATTTCTCAAGCTGTTATACATTTGAACACATGCTTAAAAAGGCTCTCTCCATCAATTCACCGTATGTCTCTTTGTCTCTTCCACAGAAAGAATGGCTGTGCCTGAACTGCCAGACCCAAAGAGCCCTTTCCGGCCAGCTAGGGGACCAGCCGCCTCCCTCCACGGCCTCCCCAAAGAAGCAACCCGTCCCTACCCCTCCTGCCACCCCAGCTCCTGTAGATAGCAACCCCGTAGATCCAAACGAGGACCCAGCCCGGCTTCCCGCCGAACCCAAGGTAGTACCCGCACCGACCCAGACACCCGAAGGCAGCGCGCCTGTCCCGCCCGAGCATGCAGACCACCCCGCTGACACCCTCTCACCACAGGGGGCGCCAGAGTCCGTGGCGCAAGAGCAAGCCGTGTCTACCGAGCAGGAGGCCGCGGCGCTGGACAGCGTGCTCGATAGCCCACCCGACACCGCGGTAGTCGAGGGCTTACCGGAGACACCACAGGTCGAGGGCTTACCCGAGGCCACGCCTGTTGAGAGCTGTCCCGAGCCCACGGCTAAGGTTGAATTTGTAGCTGAGGCACCTGCCGTTGAGAATGCATGTGACGCCCCAGTCGTTGAGAGTAGCCCAGAGGAACTTGTTGGGGGACACCCGGTCCAGTCACGGTCTGCCCCAGAAACAGTGAGCGAGGTCGGTGTTGAGCCTAACTCTGTTGCCCTTCTGGAAGGCGATCCGGAAAGCGTAGCTTCAGCACTTCGGCCGACTCCAACTGAAGACGAGGTTATCGTAGCGGAGTGCACACCAGCGCCCCCAACAGGTTGTGAGATAGAGCAGCCCTATCTAGAGAATGTCCCAACTAAGCAAGTAATACCAGCTGAAATAGAACCCATTCCTGTAGCTGAACCAGCACCGCAGGAAGCCGTGGTCCAGCTCGCCTCAGAACCTCAGCCCCCCAAAAACGATTATCTAAAGACAAATCCCCAAGCTGAGGCAGCGAGTGAGCAAATAGAGGAGAAAATCACTGAGGTAGAGCCTAGCCAGCTTGAAGACATTGTAGCCGGTCAGAACGGAGAGGTGAAATCTCCAGAGGATGCATCCTTTCAGCCTATTAAGCTTGAGGATGCAGCTCTTTGGGAAGTTGAGTCAGGGCCTGAAGCAGCTCCAGGTGAGCCCGAGGCATCACCAGTGGAGCAGATTCCTGATACCCTGATTGCTTCAACACCAGCACTAGTGGATAGTGCAGACTCAGAGAAGCAAGCTGGTAGTGCGTTGGAGCTAGTAGCATGTGAGGCTTCAACGACAGAGGAGGCCCCTTCCACCAAGGTTATTGAAAGTCCCCCTCAAACTCCTTCCGCTGAACTTAGAGAAAGTCCCCCTCCTGTTGAGGTTATGGAAAGCAGTCCCCCTCCTCCAGCCGAGGTAGTAGAAAGTTCTTCTCCTTCTCCACCTGAGGTTGTAGAAAGTACTCCCCCTCCTCCACCTGAGGTTGTAGAAAGTATTCCTCCTCCAGTGGAGGTAGTAGAAAGTACTTCTCCGGCGGAGGTAGTAGAAAGTACTCCTCATCTTCCAGTTGAGGTTGTAAAAAATGTTCCGGCAGCTGAGATTGTAGGGAGTACTCCTCCTCTACCGGCCGAGGTTGTAGAAAGTACTTCTCTACCAGCCGAGGTTGTAGAGAGTCCTCCTCCAGCTGAGGATGTAGCGAGTCCTCCTCCTCCAGCTCATGCTTCCTCCCCAGTTGAACCAGTTAAACTGCCACCACCTAAACATTCAGAGCCATCCCCCTCTGAACCAGTGAAGGAAGAGAGCAAACCTGTTTCGGCACAGGAGGAGAAGGCTGTTAACGATGCTAATGAAACACAACCCCCTCCACCAACAAAGACCCCATCTCCCGATGTAACCGACGAGAAACTAGCAAAAGATGTGACACAGGTTGCTCCAGTTATTGAGAATTTACCGGAATCCCTCGCTGATGCACCTAAGGTTGAGGGAAGTGCAGTTGAAATAGATCAAAAACCTGCCCCGACAGCTCCCAGCACTGAAAAAGACATAGTTATACCGGAAACCGAGATGAAAGAGGCCTGCGTTTCTGTAGCTAAAGCAGAGGAGCCATGTCCTGCAGCACCTGTTAGCAGAGAGAAACCAACAGCCATAGACGCAGTACCTGAAACGCAAATACCCGCAAATCCCGACCAGCGGGACACCCAAAAAGATTCGGTCACACCCACACCAGCAGAAAAAACAGACACGCCACGTCCTGAGGCAGAAGTGCCCAGCGCAGCTCCAAGTAAGCAGACATCTGTCGAGACGACCGTTCAGTCAGAGGCGTTGAAAGCCGACAAACGCGAGGAAATGGGGGGCGGGGCATCCGCCACCCCGGCAGCTGGTGCCAACGAGCGGGGAAAGGTCAGCCGTGACGATCAAGAGCTGAGTACGGAGATTGAGTCCTCGTGTTCTGTAGGTAGGGAAGTCACAGAGAGAGTGATGGTGGATGAAAAAGACGGGGAGAAAGGGCCCGGTGCCAGAGTCGAAATGCAAGACAGCTCGGCTGCTGAAAATAAACAGTCGCCGCGTCTGGAAGAGCCAGCTTTGGCGAGTGCAGGAGAACATGTTGAAGTCACTGACAAGAACGTGTCGGGCAAAGAGAGTGAAGCAGAGCTGCCTCCAAAGTTGGAGAGCGCACAGCCAGACAAAAAAGCGCAGACTGAGTCACCCCCCGATGTCAGCGAGAATCAAGGGGTTGTTTTAGTTCCCCAGGAGAACTGTGCTTTTGAAAAAGAGGGTAGCGCAGGTTACCGCGCAGGGGAGAAAGTGAGCGTGGCACTAGCAAAAGATACAAAAACATCTCCTGAAAATGAAAGTGAGTCTGTAGCCTCAATCCAATTAGCAAAACCCAGCTCCTCGGTCCCTGTAGATTGCCAACAGGACAAAGACAGTGCTGTGGAGGAACAATTGGCGCCCCATGAAGAGAAAAAAGAGATTGAAGTTCAGCTATTGGTAAAGTCCAATGCTGTAGATGCGGTGGTTGAGGTGACTGTAATAGCCAGCACAAGTAGAGGCTTAGTCATTGTAGTGTATGTAGTATTTCTAGTTTTATTGTAATTATTTATGTATTTAAACTTGTAGATTTGATTTAGGTTTTGTTTTCAACTTAGTTGTGTGTAGAGTTTGAGTGTAATCAGCTGTGGTCTTTTGACTAGATGAAAAAAAAATAGGATGATAGTTCCATGTACAGTATACAGTGTCAACGAAAACCATACTGTCTTCTCTGAGCTCAAGTGCACCTTACGGAATTCTCTTAGTGCGTGGCATCTCTCAGGCACCATCGTGTTGCCAATTTGAAACTACTAGCGCTAACATTATAAAACATTTCAGAGTGTGACCCATATACTAAGAATATTATGCTTGGAGAAGTCCATGAATGTGATAAGTGCCCGTCAGTACTTATAATGTCAGCAAATGTTGTACTAACTGTCAGCTACTTCTTTATTTAAAACAATGTGCTTATCCAATCTAAATTTGTCATTACATGTACTTTCAATCTCATATGTTCATGTACATAGTATTACATTAGTTCAATGTTTTTTTTTACTGTGGATATAATACCAGGTCATTTAAATTCTACATTGTTTGTCCCAACAGGTAAGAGAGGTGGAGGAGAAGGTCACAGTGCTTAGCCCCAGCAGCCCCACAGACCTAGCCAGGTTGGAGAGCTCCGTCCTACCCATACTTGAGGCCAAGCCCTCTGAGCAGCCCACCGACACGCTCAAGACCAGACGCAAACTGGAGGTGCTGCCCCTCTCACCTGACTCCATAAGCTCCGAAGATGACCGGGAGCCGTCCGAGAGGAAAGTCGCCGTGGCGACGGAAGCGCCGAAGAAGAAGCTCCTGCTGCCGACCGACATCCGGGGTGATTCGATGGAAGACAGCAGCGAAAGCTTCGGCAAGGAGAGCCCCATGTCCGGCGACGACGAGGACTTCATACGCAAGCAGATCATGGAGATGAGCGAGAACGAGGACGCCTCCCCGTCCGACGAGGAGAACCTCGTGCGGCGGAAGATCCGCGAGCACGAGAAGAAGCGCCCGGAGACGGAGAAAGGGGCTGACGGCGCAGAAAAGAGCGTGACGGGACGTGCCAGGCGTCTCCTGAAGAGGAGCACCATCAGCCCTGAAGACGAGGAAGACAAGCCGCTGACCTCCGCCCTGGACCCCCCCGGCCAGACCACCGTCGACCGAGAGCCCGAAGCCCAGGGGGAGGGCGCACTGGCCGTGCGTAAGTTCCGCACCATTGAGCTCAGCGAGCCCGGCGCCCCCGTGGCCAAGCCCAACAAAGGCGACGGCGTCTGCGGCGAGCCGGAGGTGGAGAGCCTCACGGACTCGCCCGACGATCGCTCCAGAGGGGACGGCTCATCCAGCCTCCACGCCTCCAGCTTCACCCCCGGCACCTCCCCCACGTCCCTCTCCTCCCTGGATGAGGACAGCGACAGCAGCCCCAGCCACGCCCGCTCCGGGGAGTGCAAGCAGCAGAGGAAGGCCAAACACCGGCAACCGGGGCAGGTGCTGCCGACCATCGAGGACTCCTCCGAGGAAGAGGAGCTCCGCGAGGAGGAGGACCTGCTGAGGGAGCAGGAGAAACAGAGGAGCTCCGGGAAGAAGTCCAAGAAGGACAAGGAGGAGATCCGGGCGCAGAGGAGACGGGAGCGCCCCAAGACGCCGCCCAGCAACCTCTCCCCGATAGAGGACGCCTCGCCCACCGAAGAGCTCAGGCAGGAGGCCGAGATGGAGGAGATCCGGCGCTCGTCCTGCTCCGACTTCTCCCCCAGCATCGAGTCGGAGCCCGAGGGCTTTGAGATCAACGCGGCCAAGATCGCGGCCGTCCACAAGGTGTACCAGCTGCCGACGTCAGTGTCCCTCTTCTCTCCAACAGACGACCAGAACGCCAACAAGGGCCAGGTGGAGTCACGGGCCCAGCCTCTGAAAACGGCAGACGAGGCCTACGAAGAGATCATGCTGAAGGCCAAGTCTCCCACGGTGGAGAAGGTCGAGGTGCCTCCGGGAAAAGAGTCCCTCTACGGGGGCGTGCTCATCGAGGACTACGCGTACGAGACCCTGATTGACAGCACCAGAACCAAATCAGGGGAGGAGCCGGAGAAAATCCCCATCCCGGCCAGCCCCAAAAAGCTGCGCTCGCCCGACGAAGTCTATGAGGACATGATGAAGAAGAGGAAGGAGTTCATGCAGCTGGAGCAAGAGTATCAGAAATCCAACCCAGTGTCTGAGAGGCCCAAACCAGAGATCGTTCTCCAACCTGCCGAGTCTGAGCCCGTCTCCGTCAGTGGAACTTTAACCTTAGGAAAAGACGGGAAGCCCCTGCTGGATGCCGAGTCCGCCTATGAGGAGCTGATGAAGAAAGTGCTGTCCCCTGGGGCCGGTACCACCAAGCAGGACGCTGATAAAATAGAGGGCACGTCCTCCAGAAGGGCTCTCTATCCCATCCCAGACTTGAGGGTCATACAGTGCTCCTCGGGGGAGTCGGACGCCGACGAGGAGAGCAGCGCGACCAAGATGGAGGAAGAACCATCGGCGTTCCCATCCGAGGCCCCCGAACCCGACCGGAGGGAAGTCACGGGTGGGGCTACAGAGTCAGAGCCCCCCACGGCGATCGTCTGTGAGGTCCCTCCCGCCTCGACCACAGCCCCGCAAACTCAGCCCGCCGCCGTAGCACCGTCGCTGGCTGACGACGTCATGGACCTGTCTAGTGCCACCGCCGCCACCTCCACCACTCCGGCTGTTGCCACCGTACCACCAGTCCCTGCCATCGCCAGCGTGTCCCCTTTGCCCACCGTCCCCCAGTACACCCCCACCGTCAGCAGTGTCGTGCTCACCGCCCCGCCCGTGCCCCCAAAGCCCGCGGTCCTACGGTGGACCAACTCTCAGGAAAATGCAGACGTCCCCGCCCCGCCCCCGCTGCCCCCTCCCACTCTGCCCAAGCCCATGGTCTACCCCAGGAAGGCCCCCGTCCCTCTTCCTTCTCAGGCCTCCTCGGTCAGGCAGCAGGAGCCTCTGCCCTTGACCATGACAACGGTGAGCCCAAGCGGCTCGCCGGTGCGGCAAGTGGTGACGCCAACGTACAAGCCCATTGTACCGCCACCGGTGGCACCCAAACCGGCCACGGTGCCGGTTGGCGTGGGCTACAGGCCAGGCGATGGCACCAAGCCTCCCGTCGCCCCTAAACCGGGCTCTCAGCCCCCCTCGCCAGCACATGTCCCGCACCCACCCAGGCCCACGGTTCTACCCACAGACACAGCCGAAATCGCACTGAACCTGAGCCCCTCGGCGGAGTGCATGCTGCAGGGTCACCCCTCACCAAAGTCCCCCACTTCACCCAGATATGCCAGCAGCCGGCAGGGCACCTACGTGGTTATCACGCTGCCGTCACAGCCCAACTCCCCAGTAGAAGGCTTTTCCACCCAAGCTCCTTCAAGCCCAGCCCATGGGTATCCTTCTAGACAGTACCATCACCAGGAATATGTTCACGCACCACCTCCTCAACACCCGACTTATCCCCATCCTCACCCCCAACCTCACCCCCAACCCCAGTCTCACCCCCAGCCCCATCCCCAGCCCCAACCTCAGCCCCCGCCCCAGCCCCAACCCCACCACCAACCCCACCCCCACCCCCAGCCCCAACCTCACCCACATCAGCATCAGCAGTACGCACCCCCGCCCCCTCCTCCACCACTGACAACCAGAGTCCCCCTGGCATACACCCGCATTACCGAGTCCATAGAGAGCCAGGAGATATGTGGGCCGGAGAAGCACGTCTCCAGCTCCTGCCATTTCATCGAGGCCATCTCGGCCTCAGCCCAGCCGCCGGTGGTGACCCCCAACCACGTGTCACAGGTGGTAACCACGGAAGTCCAGCGGACCACCGTGTCCGTGGTGCACGAGCGCTCGCCGCCCCCGTTGCCCGCGGCCAGAGCCACCGGCGTGCCCATCTCACTTGAGAAACACAAGCCGCAGACGGCGCCCAGCACACAGCCCTATCAGGCTAGCGAGGTGGTCGACCTCCGGACCATGAAGCCCGACCCCGAGGCCGCCATGAAAGGCGTCAACCTGTCCGGCGCCGAGTCCAGCAAGCGCCAGCTCTTCGCCCCCGACGCCAACGGCCGCCAGAACAGCGCCGTGCACTCGTCGGTGGTCAACCTCAGCGCCGAGTCCTCCACCGTCTCCATTGTGACCGACAGCATTACCATCGTGACGTGCGCGGCCACCGTTCAGCGCCAGGTCCAGGGCGACCCGGCCGCCTCCGGCCAGGCTGCCTCCACCCCCCTCCAGCTCACCAAGGCCAAGGCGTTCGAGCCCGTGTCCCAGATCGTTTTCCGCCCCATCGACGCTCAGCCCTCCACCAGCGGCAACGCAGAGATCCCCATCAACCTGTCCTTCAGCTCCAGCGCGGGCGGTGCAGTGTTCCAGGAGCCTCCCGTCACCATCGCCCCCGCCCCGGGCTTTGTCGCTAACGGGCTGACCGCGGGCACAGGCACCACGGCGGGGGCGGTGGACCTCACCACCAAGCCCTTCAACACCATCGTGTCCGTGGAGCCGGCGTCGGCGGAGGTGGTGACGGCCGTGGTGGTGGTGGAGGAGGACGGGAAGCCCGTGGACCTGACGGCGGGGCGACGCACGGCGTGCTGCGACGTGGTTTACAACCTGCCGTTCGCCCGGAGCTGCACCTCCCAGCAGCCCAGCACGCCTCTGCCCGAGGACCGCTTCGGTTACCGCGACGACCACTACCAGTACGACCGCTCGCCGTACGGCATGAGAGGCTTCGGAGGAATTAAGCCTTCCATGTCCGACACCAACCTGGCGGAGGCAGGCCTCTTCCTGTATAAGAGCAGGAACAGCTACAACTTCAACGGCACCACGGACGGTGCGGTAGACCTGACCTCCCAAAAGATGACAGACGCAGGTCAGTGCAGTGATATCGCGGATCTCTCCCTGAAATATCACTTCGAGCTTCTGCCGCTCATTCACGGTTGATCCCCATGGCTTTTTTGATTGGACTTTTTTTTATGTGTTTCCATCTTAAATTTTTTGGGGTTATCGTGACTTGCATGGACATGATATGATTTGCTATTTTTTCATTTTTTTTGTTGTGCGGATGTTTTTTTTCCCTTGCGTGTGCCTGCATGCTGTTTTGTTTTTGCTTTGATTCCATTTTCGGAGTGAAAATATTTTCCTTTATTTGGGGTTTTTGTTCGTCTTCTGAATGGAGCATGGCTGTCAATCTACTATTTGAAGGTGTAAAGCCAATCAGCTTTTTTACGGACCCTGTGTATCTGTACGCATTTCCTTCTACTTCCACAGGTGAAGCCGTGGACTACTCTAAAAAGGTCACAGGGGCTTACGCAGGGATGACCATCCCTCCCTATTCCCAAGCTAGGGTCACGGGTGCCGTCGGCACTGCCTTTGGCACAAGTAGCGTGTTGCGTTCCTCCAACGGGGTGGTGTACTCCTCCGTGTCTGCTCCGATCCCCTCCACCTACGCCATCACCACTCAGCCAGGATCCATCTTCAGCACCAGCTACAACACGCTTTCGGGGATGCATACCAGCGACACCATGCCCTCTCTGTCCAACCTCCAGAACCCGTCCCTCACCCGCTCCCACAGCTTCCTGTCCACCATGTCCACCGCCGCCGAGCAAGGCAGTGAGGCCCCGCTCAACCTAGAGACGGCCTCCAGGGAAAGTGTCGGCGCCACCATGGCCACGGCCACCTCCTCCCTCACCCTGGACACGTATACGGACGCCTCCCTGGAGGCCATCGCCGCCTCGCTGGAGGCGCTTTCCTCGCCCATGATCCCCGGCGCTGGCGACCCCAAGTACCAGATGCAGCGCGAGATACTGGAGCTGGAGAAGATGAAGCAGCAGCGGCTGGCCGAGGAGCTGGAGTGGGAGCGGCAGGAGATCCAGCGCTTCCGGGAGCAGGAGCAGCTCCTGGTGCAGAAGGAGCTGGAGGAGCTGCAGACCATGAAGCAGCAGATCCTCTGTCAGCAGGAGGACGAGCGACAGGCCCACCTCATGATGCAGAAGGAGACCTACGCCCAGCAGCAGCAGCAGCTGGAGCAGATCCAGAGGCTCCAGGAGCAGCTCCGACTCCAGCTTGAGGAGCAGAAGTTCCGGCAGCTCCACCCAGGGATGGAGATCGGGCAGGGCCCCCAAGAGGCTCTGGTCATTGGGCCCGATGGCACGGAGCTGGCCCGGAAGATCATGGACAGCGGCTGTCAGACCGACGAGGAGGACGAGGCCGTGAGCAAGGCGTACACCGCCGGGAGGAAGAAGAAAAGCACGGCGAAGAAGAGCGTGGACAGCTGTGTGCAGACGGACGACGAGGACCAGGATGAGTGGGAGGCACAGCAGCAGCAGGGCAGGAGGAGCAGGCCTCGCACCTCCAGGGGGGAAAGGGGAGGGCAGTCAGAAATGTCCGTCCAGGCTCACACCGAGATCTCCATCCAGACGGACACCGACGGGAACATCCGCATGGACACCAGGATGGAGCTGTCCGACTCGGAGAGAACCTCGCCCAAGCGTCGCCCCAACCCGCTGGAGATTGGCCAGTCCACCCACCTCAAGGCGGACACGAGCAGCCTGCAGTCCCATCCCAAATCTCCCAAAGTACTCTACTCTCCCCTTTCCCCCTGTATTTCCCCCAGCAAATCCCTGGAGTTTGTGTCCTACGAGAAGTCTCTTGGCGACACGAGTCCGCAGAGGATACGAGGAGGGGGAACTGACCCGCGAAGCATATCGCCCGCCAGGTCACCCAAGGTCATTCAGAGGTCATTGTCCGACCCCAGGTCCATGAGTCCAACGGGAGACGAGTGGGCATCGTCTGGGACCCAGTGTGGGGATGGCTACTCAGTAAGTCCACCATCCAGAACACTTACATGTCTGTATCAAAAGCCCTATACCCTGACTCTCGCGCTGCGTTGGCTGGGATAGGGACCAACCCCGTCCTCCCCAGCCCCCACCCTCCTATTCGAAAAGCATAGGAAAGCGAATGATCGTTCTTTTGACCATATCTACCCAGCGGTTTCTCCCTCTCTGTAGTTTAGTCTGTCCGAAGGGCAGAGCTATCTAGAGGGAAAGGGCGGTACTGATAGAGTGTGAGAAGACACTTGTTTTTAAAGTCTAGGCCTGGATTCACTGAGCCCGCGTAAAGCCCATTGTGCGACATGGCTGTTACCCGTCAGCACCTCTGATTATGTTCCACGTTCGTTTCAGTGAAGATGACTTATGGCCGCGCTAACCCTTTAGGCTAGATCTCTTTTGTTCCAGGAACTCGGCCTAAATTAATTTGCCACAGGAATGACCTTTTCAGAGGGTTTGCGGCTGTAGAAAAGCTTTTGGCTTCTGAAGCGTAGCCTGCTATAGGATCTTGTTGTGTAATTAAATTACGGTTGGAGCACTGATATGACGTATTGCTGTTCCAACCATTACGCATAGCCTTTGAATAAATCTATAAATAATTGACCTATCTAAGGATTGAAAATACCAGAAAATTCACAAAATGTGCTGTTTCATACATATTAGATGCTCCAACTCGCAGACACAGAAATTAGGATTACCCATCCATGTATTCATACTGTGTGTAGTCCATATTTAAACTTTTTAATTTGCTTTGGGTCGTGTTTGAGTGGCAAAGTCCGTTTTCTGCTTGGCCGATGGACTGTGGCGTTCCTGATGCAAACGTAGAAAAGAGGGTAAAAAGCTGAGCTGGCAGGATGATATTGAGCTGCAGTTATGACTTAGTGAGCTGTGAGCAATATGCAAAGGTATTCACCTTTAAACTCTCCAGATAATCAATAAATTGTTTATTTCAGTAGGCTATGTTTGGTTTCTTTTACCGCTAAGACACTGCTTGCTTGGTAACGTGTTGTAGTTATGGAGTTAAGGCAAAATTGACGCATTCTTGATTCTATTTTTGTCTCCCCTTTAATATAATTGGATAATTTGAATCATGCAAGATTTATTAATCCCCTCGAGTTAATGGGTTCTGTGTAAAAATGATTGGGTCATTTATCAAGCCCCCTCTACTCACTGCACATCCAGCAGACTGAATTCAACCCCATTTTGGGGTATAACAGAGAATTTTGTTTTTAACCTCTCTCTTTTCTCTCTTTTAATCTCTCAATCTGAAGAGACACGTCTTAATCCTTAAGCGTCAGCCTCTGCCTGTATTTATGTTTGGTTCTAAATAATTTCATGTTTTACTAAATTTAAATAGTTTTTGTCTCAACTCATTAGTACCATCGTTTCGTTTTTTGCTTCCTTTGTGTCCCTCCCTCCCCATGAATATTTTAAGGGAACCGCCTCTGGCACGCCCACGGGCACCCAGAAGAAGGTGAAGAGGACCCTCCCTAACCCGCCCTCAGAGGATGAGTCGACCAGCACCGGCCAGACGGCCTACAGCACCGGCTCAGCCCGCCGTCGAAGCTGCCGCAACTCCAACATGGCGAGGGCCAAGATCCTCCAGGATATTGACCGCGAGCTGGACTTGGTGGAGCGTGAGTCATCCAAGCTCCGGAAGAAGCAGGCGGAGCTGGATGAGGAGGAGAAGGAGATTGATGCCAAACTGAGGTAAAAGTGAACAGGCTAATCGCCCAAAAAAAACTGAAGAGTTTAGTGTTTGTTTTTGAAGGCGTGCACTTAATCAGCAAATGATTCAACAAAGCCTGTGCCAAAACTATTTACACATTTAAGGTACTTCAGATATTAGCAGCTGCATATTTGTATTGGGTTTCTGTAACATATGCGGTGTGTAGTTGTTCCTTGTGAAGTCCTAATGCATCCTTATTGTTTGTGTGTGTACAACGCAGGTACCTGGAGATGGGCATCAACCGACGCAAGGACGTCCTGCTGGCGGAGCGCGAGAAGCGTGAGCGGGCGTACCTCCAGAGCGTGGCCGAGGACCGCGACTACATGTCCGACAGCGAGGTCAGCAACATCCGGGAGACGCGCGGCGGCGGTGGCGTGGCCGGGGACGAGGAGGTGGGCGTGCACGGCCTGGAGCGTCCGCGCACGGCGCCGCAGTCCGACCTGGACGACTTTGTCCCGCCGCACACCAAGCACGAGTACGGCAAGTACGGCCAGTACTCCCAGTACGGCCCCCAGAGCCAGACCCTGTACCAGCAGCAGTCGCTCTACCAGTCCCCGCAGGCCTACCCGTCGGCCTCCCTCTACTCCTCGGTGCCCTCCCTCTCCGCCGCCCAGCAGCAGAGCTACCACCAGATGCTGCTGCTGCAGCAGAAGGCCGCGCGGCAGGCCGCCCTGCTCTCCGAGCTGGACCAGACCAAGATGGCCTACGACGTCCTGAGCCGCCAGCCCGACATCGCCTCCTCCGCCTTCCTGGGCGTCAAGTACGACAAGTACGGCAACCACCTGGACCTCCGGGCGCTGGAGGGCGGCGGGGGCAGCATGGCGGGGAGCCCCATGTCCGCCGTGTCGGACTCCTACTACGGCGACATGGACCACCACACTCCCCGCAGCTACGTGCTCCTGGAGGAGGCCGCCGAGCTGGCCAAGAGCTCCGGCGGCCTGTCGGCCTCCTACAGCCTGGCGGAGAGGGAGCTGGCCAAGGCGGAGAAGCTGCTCCGACGCAGCGCCGCCGACCTGGGCTCCACGGACTACCTGGGCTCCACCTCCAGGCTCCACACCTACGGGAAGACCCCGGAGGAGGAGGACGCCATGGAGGAGCCCTACGAGCTGAAGCTCCTGAAGCAGCAGCTGAAGCAGGAGTTTAGGAGGAGCACGGGGGGTTCGGAGAGCCTGGAGCAGCTGACGGGGCTGTCCCAGCACTACTACACGCCTGGCTCAGGATCCTCCAGCTACTCCCAGAGGCACTACCCAAAGACCCAGGAGAAGTACAGGTCATTTATTACTGCCCTCATCTAGTGGTGTCACGGTAGCGACACGAGTAGCTTCTGTGGATAAATCGCTGTAATGCTGTTAAAGTGGACTTTTGCAGTTAGGTTGCAGTTTTTGCGGATTTTCCAAACGGATATTTTATCACTCACGTGAATAGGATACATCTCATGGGCACAAATACAACAGTGTGACTTCAATTATTTAAATGTGACGAATGAATATGATTTTCATGAAAGTGCAGCTCAGCAAGCTTTTTTCTTTGTTGCTAGACCACTTTTGAACCATCAATAAGCAGGCAGATGCAGCAGGTGATTAGGGCAAGATTTTCTGTAACTTAAGCCAATGTTACACATCTAATAAAGTAGCATTAGTTTGACCGCAGTGTACCTTTATGTGGCTAGTTTATCACTTTGTTTATATTATTCAATGTACTGCACCAAACCCCGAGAGCCAGAAAAGGATATGTTGCCAAACTACTCTTGATTTACCTATTTATATCTTCTCATAACAGTCTCTATTTTTTAAATGACTTATTTGACGTGTGCTTCACAGTATCAGCCGGCTGACGCTGGAGAAGCAGGCTGCCAAGCAGCTCCCGGCCTCCATGCTCTACCAGAAACACAAGGCTCCCCTGGTGGAAGCCAAGCTCACCTCCAAGTACTCCTCCACCGCCGACAGCCGGGCCCTGGAGCAGGACTACACCGGCTACCTGGGCTCCAGCAGCGTGGGCGGCTCCCCCAGGTCCAGCCGCCTCATGCAGGACGAGATCACCTTCGGCCTGCGCAAGAACATCGCCGAGCAGCAGAAGTACCTGGGCTCCACGCTGGGCGCCAACCTGGCGGGCTCGCTCAACCTGGGGCAGAGCCTGGCGCTGGACTCGGCCTATCCCAGCGGGAGCCGCTCGCGGCCCTCCTCCCGGCCCACCTCCTGCTACGGCCTGGATCTCTCCATCAAGAGGGACCCGTCCAGCTCCTCGCTCAGACTGAAAGGGGACGGAGAGGCCTCCACGGACGGGACCAGCTACCAGACCCCCTCGGGCCGCACCAAACCCACCAGCCTGCCCATCGTGCAGGGGGGACGGGGTCGGATCCCCATTGTGGCGCAGAACTCCGAGGAGGAGAGTCCGCTCAGCCCGGTGGGGCAGCCCATGGGCATGGCGCGGGCCTCGGCCGGGCCCCTGCCGCCCATCTCAGCCGACTCCAGGGACCAGTTTGGATCCTGTCTCTCCCTCCAAGACTCCCAGCAGCAGCAGCAGCACCTGAGGGAGGAGCCTACCAGGGGGAGGGGCTACGGGATGATGGACGACCTGCAGGGCCCAATGGGAGACGGCGAAGGTAAACCACCGTCTCGCCGCTCTGTCCGCCGTCTAGCGTTCCCTGTTTCCTGTTCTGAACCGTCGGCCGGCGGTTTCTCCTCCTGGAGCGCGTTGGGTTCTTTTGTTCAGCTGTTCTTTACCGTTTTTATGCACAGCTTTTTCTTTCTCCACATTTATGGAACGTGTGTCAATTTCTCCTTGTTGTCTTTTCTTTGTCATCTTTTGTGTTTATAGTTCATGTGGTAAAATACACACATTGATTTAGTATTGGCATGCAATTCTTTTTGTGTTCTTGTGTGTCTTTCTGGGCTGCTTTTGATGTTTAACATTGAGCTCTAATTTGAAACTTCCGTTTTCTGTGTGCTTAAAGGATTGCTTAACACTCTTCTGTATTTTGTTGGTGAATGATACCATATGGTGTCTGCACCAGGTAACTGTGTGCGATGTATTCCTCCTCAAATAGTGTTTTTATTTTCTTCTGTCCCAGCCAGGGATTATTTCGAGAGCTCTCTCATCTGTAGAAACTTGAAAGATACTTGAAAACGCAGTTTTATGTTTTCAGTTTCAAAGGATATCCACAGTCAAATCCGTGCTAAGCACACAAGCCTTGTGGCTACAATAGGCGAATAATCCCCCTTCAAAGCACATGGTCACAATTGCTGGGAAAACGTGTGCTAGCTTCGTATGTAAATTATCAATTAATAGGTGCCTCCCAAACTAGCAACATTTCTCAAATCAGGGTTATCCCTTTGTTCAATTGAAATGTTCTCAAAGCAATTAATACCAAAATTTACAAAAAAAACATCAGTATATATGCTTTAAAGTTTGTCAGTGTTTATGCTGTGGATGTACTGTGATCTTACCACATGTTATCTTAAGTATGTAAGTAGGTTAAGCACGTGCATGTCAGTTTGTGATTTGATTTGCATGACCTAAAAAGTAATAAATGTCAAAGTGTCACTTTGCATGCCGTCTGTGTGTGAGCATCTCTCTCTTCCTTCATGTTGTGGTGTCTCTTATATTATTTTGGGTAGACGATTACTGACTGAAATATGTGAATGTCTTGAACGCATTTAGCCTACAGGGACACGTTCTCAGCGAACTAAAACTATGCCAAGTGGTTTATCGCTCTTTTTTGACTTCTGGCCGGCTGTTTGTAGAGCATTCAAGACACTTTTTTTAGAATATGAAAATCTACAGTGCATCAGTTTGAATTATCCACTTTACATCAAAAAAAGTTGAAAAAAAAGATGGGGACTAACTTATTCCCTGACACAGCTAAATCAAACACGGCAATGATTAGCCGTACGACATTTGTTTGTATATGCTAGGCTTACTTTATTTACTGCTATTATGCTGATTGGAAATGCATACATGTTGCTGATTAATATATTTTTTTAAGGAAATTTTGTTATGATTGAATATTTTTTGCATTTTGATTTGTTGCGCCTTCACAATAATAATACTAATCTTTCATCCAAATGTGGTTGTGATTCCATCAAACCATCGTTTGCTCCACTTCTTTCTGGGGGTAAACCGTTCGATAGGAAGGTACCTGGGAGTTGAAGTGGTGTGGTCTTGTTTTCCTTTGTGAAGTGTACAACCTGAGGCGAGAGGAGGCTGACTGGTATGAGAAGCCAAGGGACGGCCGTGCTGAGAACGGAAATGACAGGAGACAGGTGACACACACACACACACACACACACACACAAACACACACATACACACACACACACACACATATCAAAATGTCTGATATTACAGATAGTACGGATACTGTAACTGTTTCCCCTCGGGGACTTCAAAACTCCTGCTGCTGTATCCCCCAACCCGGTCTGTGAACACGAGCGCTCCTAGGTGGGAGACGACCTATGACCCACAGTGGAGCCCAGAGGGACAGGCAGAGGACGGGCCGCTCACTTGTTGATGAGGTAGATGTCTGGACGCCACACCTTATTAGGAGGGATCCGCAGAACGTCAATGTTGTCGTACTCCGCCGGTTCCCACGACAACCGGTAGTCGGTCCACGCCTGACGGCAGGACGAGAGGGAGGAAGACCAACAGAAAAAAAAGAAGAGAGAAACAACCGGGAGGAGAAAGGAAATAAAGAAAGAAAGTAAGAGAATTCAGTGCTTCTTTAGGAGAGCGAGGGCAGCAGGAGAGAGGACAGGAGGTGTAATCATCACTGCTGTCCTGGGATGTGCCAGTCATTTACAATGCTGCCCCCCGCCACTGATAAGTCATTTAAACCCCACCGTCAACTGCCATTACCAAGACGCTTCAGCAGTATGCCTACACACACACAGACACAGACACACACACACACACAAACACACACACACACAAACACACACACACACACACACACACAAGATGGAGGGTACAACACATAAAACAAATGGTCAGATGCATGGTCCACACAGTGATGTTACTGTTCATTCATGGGGAATAGAAGTGGCCCCAGGCCCCTAATACCGGGCATTAACTAAACACCTGTAAATACTAGGTACAAGCTTAATCAGTCTTGCAATCTTAATCATGAATTGCTTTTCCTTAAAGCTTCACATACAATTACCCAAGCCACTGGGGGCACTGAGATTACTGTGACCAAACGGTGCGCTAAAAGGATTAGGGGGAGGGGACGGGTTGGGGGAGGGGCAAGGAGTCCAGGGCTGGAAGCAGTGGGGATGTGGGGCAGTGGTGGGATGGGGGCTGATGAGACACTCAGCTGGAGGGGCCATGGGGTTTTAAAGCCTCTGGATTCTGCTTTCAGAATAAGAGTCACGAACGCATCACACCTCTGCAGACAGCTGCATCAACACTGATGCTCACTAAGGCTGTCAATAGCACAGGCACTGACAAAGCCTTTCACACCTAGAAGGTGCTCAAGGAGGGGGAGACTACAGGAAGACTGTGTGGCATATGGAGGAAACT
The DNA here is from genome assembly GCA_036024795.1 of Galaxias rostratus. Classification (NCBI taxonomy): domain Eukaryota; kingdom Metazoa; phylum Chordata; class Actinopteri; order Galaxiiformes; family Galaxiidae; genus Galaxias; species Galaxias rostratus. The sequence goes on from JAVQJS010096952.1 coordinate 21,253, forward strand.
AAAAGCCACTCAACACTTGGTTGTAAACATTCATGTAAATTTGTGTCCTCTGTGTGTGTGTGTGTGTATGTGTGTGTGTGTGTTTGTGTGTGTGTCTTTGTCCTGTGTGAATTTCTGCATGTGCTTGCGTTTCCTCACCGCTAGACACCAGCTTGACCTCCCGGCTGACGACGGCCATCTCGTTCTTGGCCAGGCAGCGCACAGCGAGCGTGCTGTCCAAGTGGCCGAACATGACCTGGCTCTCCAGCTGGTTGTCCTGGTCCATGTGGCTCTCCACCGTGATCTCTGTGGAGTTGGTGGGGAGAGGCACCCACTGGGACGAGTCGTTGGCACAACTGGACAGAGAGAAGGGAGGCGGCGTGAATCACACAACGTGAACACCTTCTTTAATTTCATTGAGGTTGTGACAGAGCAGTAAGGGGGTTTATCATTAATATGCTTGCTCTGTCGCTGACAGAAAGATGGACCCTCACTGTTTGATGTTCTTGCAGATGAACCAGTCCACCTCGGGTGTAGGCTCTCCTCCGGCGATACACACCACCGCCTGGCCAGTCGCTGAGCCATGGTGGAGGTCCATCAGGTCCACGATGACAGCCGGCACTGGAACACACGCGCAGAGAACAGAGGTCAGCACGACAGGGAGAGTGGAGCAGAAAGACAGAGAGAGAGAGAGAGAAAGAGAGAGACAGAAAGAGAGAGAGAGAGAGAGGAGAGTAAACATGTGAGTGTGTGTTTTATTTAGTAGTTTCCACCTTGACTATAGGACACACTGTGTGTGTGCGCGTGTGTGTGTGTGTGCGTGTGTGTGTTTATGAGTGTGGACGCAAACATGTAAGCATGTATCAGTGTTCAAAGTATTGTTCAAAATTCAACATGGGCATTACCAAAGGTATTGAGGAAGATAAAGGTCAAATCAAAATGAGAGGGTTGCAGCCATAGAGATACAGCTCTATCTGGTCTATCTCCATGGCGGCACAGCATTCCTCGGACTGACCTTTGACCTGCAGGCGGAAGCTGTGGCTCTGAGTCTGGTTTCCATTCTCCACTCGGATGGTGTAGTTCCCACTGTCCTTCTCCTTTGCGCGGATCAGTGTGAGAACGCTCTGGTACCTTCACGGACACAAACGACAACAAATGTTCAAACGTCATACATCCCCGTACAGGTTGTTCAGCAGCTCCAGGCCTTAATGGGGGACCCATTACATCCGGTTGGGTTGATCAGCAGCTGAGAGGGAAGGGTGCTACCATGCAGACAGGGCTTTGGAGATCGACACCGTGTATGAGTGTGTGTGTGTGTGGGGGGTGAGGCAGAAGGTCGGAGGCGTCACCTGGTCTCGCTGAGCTGCCGCAGGCTGGTGGTGATCTCCGCGGTGATGTCATTGAGCGGGAGGCCGTCTTTGAGCCAGGTGACGTGGGCGTTGGGGAAGGAGTCCACGTCGGCCTTGAACTCCCTGACCTCGTCCAGCTCCGCCGACTCTAGGGAGCTGAAGGCGGGCCGCAGTGCGACAAACGGATTCTCTGTGGAGATGACAGAACAGTCTGTGAGACTCAATAATAAAAAAGATTATATTGTGGTATGTGTTATGTCATAATGTCAATCTTTCTTGTTTTTATAGTTATTTGAATGACTTGAAATTGTTTTACAAATGGATTTGAATTATTTTAAGGTTTTATGGTTTCTATTTGTTTTACCATTAATCTAATGATAATTTTGGTTATCATCATTACTATTAGCAGTGTAGTTGCAGAAGTAACAGTGTTTGAATACCATAGACAGTAATAACCAGTTCTTTGGTCTGGCTCTCGTTGCTGATGATGTCGGTGATGGAGCAGGCGTAGACGCCGCTGTCTTTGGCCGAGGCCTGCGGGATGGTCATGGTGTAGTGGATCTCCTGGTCCCGCTTGTTCTCGCGCACCGACTTAACGGCCCGATTTGACTGTCGCACACGGAACAGACGGATCAAGTGGGATTCAGCGGTGAGCAGAGGAAATGCCATTAGCTATTCTACTGACAAGACAGGATAAACACATGCATACAAACACACATAGTGTGCTCTGAATGGATTATGAACGAATGTAAAAAATGTGCTTCTTTGACGCATCAGAATGAGGTTGGAACCAGCCAGTATGCGCCACAGACAAACATTTAGAGTGTCATTAGACAAATAAATACATCACACATACACACTTAATCCCTTGTGACTTCCTCACCAGTTTTCCGGGGTATTTCCAGTGGTCGTCAAGGATCTCCGATCCATGGGCCACACAGCTGACCGTGATGGTCTCCCCCACCAGCAGGGCAGTCCTCTGGGCCTTAAGCTCCACGCCCAGCCCCTGGCCTCCAGCCCAGCCGTGGACAATGTACTCCTCGCTGTAATGCTCGTCCCCGTTAACCAGGGCTACGCACACGTAAGTGCCCGCCGTGAACCTCCCGATGGCCCCCCTCTTGCTGTCGTAGAGGCAGGCCACAGGCTGCTGGGTGTCGACGTTGACCAGGGTCACGTTGGCGGCCGGGTCCGACACGCGGCACTGGATCTCCATCTCCTCCTCGTTGGACAGGACGTGGTTGCCGTACGGAACCAGGGAGGGAACGAAGGGAACCTTCGGATCTGAGGCGGAGATGAGATGAGGGCTTAACAACACAACGAGACTCCAAGGACAGCATGCAAACACACAGACACTCTCACTCACACACACACACACACCCACACATACACACACAGGCATCCATTTTCAACCATATGTCGATGGTATTTCTAGTAGCGTGGTCATCTCCATACCTGGCACGTAGACGTAGATGCTGCTGTCCTCTTCGTCCTCTGTGCCGTTGTAGAAGCACGAGTAGAAACCGGTGTGTGCCGCCGTGGCGTTGTCCACGACGACGGTGGACACAAACAGCCCGCTGCTGTCCTCCTGGGTCTCCACCGGCAGGTAGAGAGGCAGGTCCCAGGACAGCGTGGCGTGGCCCCTGCAGGTCAGGGTGAGGGGCGTGTGGAGGCCCACCACCATCTCCTCTCTCTGGGGGAGCAGGAGAGGCGCCGGGGAGGACAGGAACAGCACTGAGCCAGAGGCTGTGAAATGAAAATAACAAAACGGGAATGAAAGAAAGATTTTGGTGACACAAGAGACACGATACACGAGTGCGTATGTGGTGGTATGATTGATTCCCGCTGAAGTTCCCTCACCTTTCACTCCGAGGGCGAAAGAGAACCGGGCAGTGTGGGAGCCACTGGTGGCCACGATGGTGTAGTTCCCACTGTCCTTCACTAGGGGCTGTCGAAGAGTCAGAACGCTCTGGTACCTGCGAGACAAGCACATCCTCCTCAATCATAGGGAGCAAAATATAACTTACATACAGAAATATATATATGTAATGTCAACAAGAAAACAATGTGGCGTCAGGCAGGATATAGGAGCCGAGGTTTGCACTCACATGCTTCCATGAACGTGACTGGAAGTTGCAAACATGTAGTAGTTCTCTGTCATGGTGGCGCCGTCCTTCAGCCAGGTGACAGTGGGGGCAGGTTCAGCCTCTACGAGGACGGTGAACTCCGTCTGCTCCAGCAAGCTGATCGTCTCCATTGCCCCGATCCCCTCGCTAATCAACGAGACAAATGAGGGGTCCTCTGGAAAGACAGAGAGAGTGAGAGAGAGAGAGAGAGAGAGAGAGAGAGAGAGAGAGAGAGAGAGAGAGAGAGAGAGAGAGAGAGAGAGTGTGTGCAAACGCAAGAACCAAAAAGAGAGAGTTCATGGCGAGACAGGTGTGGTTACCTTGATGGCATTGGTGGAGATCTGGATCTCATGGAGCTTCCTCATGGTGCCGTCGCGGTCGATGAAGTAGGAGGAGGCCAGCTGGTGGAGCGCCTCCACGTTCTGTGTGACGTTCACCAGCTTCCTGTCCAGCTTGTTCTTCGCCATGTACATGGTCAGCGCCTCCTCACCTGGAACCACAGCGGCCGTCACACACGGGGGATTATTTGGGTGTGAGATTGGACAACGAGGGCGGCAGAACTTCACAAAGGGGGACGAGCAGATTGTCCCGTCAGCTTCTTATGGTCTCTGTCACTCAAAAACACTCAGTATTCAGGATACATCCATTACATTCCCAAATGCTTGCTATGTTGTCTAGCAACAACAGGAGGACAGTATTTTATGCAATAACTGATAAATGTACATAGTTCAATACACTGCCTGTTATCTTTGTTTTTCTCAACCCACAGATCAATAAACACCGTAATTGGGACAAACAGCCTTAAATACTTTCGTAATACCTCAGATGTACTTCTAAAAGAAAAACTGGGAAGCAATCCGAAAAACCGGAGTGTCTCCTAATCCAAATGTCACCATCTTAACTGCAGGTGTGTGCTGTCAAAGGCTGCCTGTGTTTGGGGCTAAAGCGGGTGGAAGGTGTTTCCTGTAAGCTGATGACCTTTCGGCGAGCGCCCGCCCCACTGCAGGGGACAGAAAATGACAGGTCGGCACGGGACAGCCACTGATGGCAGATACGACCCTCTGCGTGGGCCAACACCGGCTTGTTGACGGTCCATAAAGGTTGAACCGCTACACGTTCTGTCCACACAGACCCACACAAAAGCACAAACCCAATCATGTATACCAACGGGCACGCAATTACGGGGCAATAGCCCCACAAAAAAAAAAAAAAAACATACCCCAAGCAACATACGTACCCACCCACACAATCACTGCTCTTCAAAAGGGCAAACCAGAATGTCTGGAACTTGTTCAAGTGCGTGTCACATGTGCTCCGGCACCCCCGTACGTGATTGGTTATCCGGCCTCGGGCAATGCATGGGATTGGTCCCTTAACCAGTGGCGCTGGTCCTAATGGTAGGAGGGTGGCGGGTGAGGAAGGGCGGTCAGGCCCTATGTCTCATCGTGCCTGACTGGAGTTGAACCACGACGGCACTCACCATCACAGCTAACCCCTCCCTGGCCCTCGTCCCCAGAGGGGGGCATGAGTTAGTCAAACATCCTTCACCCTTTCCACAAAGACAATGGTCCGACATTAACCCTGCCTGCCCCACTGTAAGTCCATTCCCCACCACTGTATATCCTCCATGACTCAGTTGAACTGGGCCAAATTAACATAAATATGCCACCCCTCCCTTTCTGTACTCTCCCTGACCCAGTAAGACATATCGCCTCCTTGTCTTCTAACACCTAATCCATTTTGGTGGGAAGCCAAGTTTCCCCAACAAATATATTGTCTTCCTATATAACTATTTTTTTTGTTCCTACTGGGCAGTTCCTTGGCACTTGGCCTGTACGCCTTGATTGATACTGGGCTTCCAGTGCTCAGAAAGCTTGTCTCTGGTCAAACGATGTCATCCACATTTTTATGGACGTACATTATTGCCATACAAGGGCAAGGTTTTATAGGCCAGCGTAATAAAATAATACAAGCTGATGGATATATAAAGGCAGTGTGTGAGGAGAGAGGTATCGATTTACCTGTATATCATTAACAGTGTCTGCCTGTCGGGAGCGACGGAACAGAGGTGGTAGAGAAAGTGAATGAGAGAAAGAGAGAGAGAGACACAGCCCGAAAGAGAGAGAGAGAGAGAGAGAAAGAGAGAGAGAGAGAGAGAAGGAGGTGGTGGGGAGACAGAGTGATAGAAAGATGGCCGGAGAGAGAGAGAAAGCGCTAGACAGAGCGCACAGGAGAGAAGTGTTGTAAGGGCAGTCAAATATAGCCGTGGGTAATCAGAGCTGCGGCGTGGGTGAGCCAACAGCCAATATTACACCTCAGAGTAGAAAAGGTGCGAGGAAGGAGGCTAATGGAATTTATGTGTGGCCCAAAGCATGGTGGAGCCTAAAGCATTTTTTCTCCATTGTCCATAGAACGGCACACAGGCACACCCACATTCACGCCCGCCTCCCACCTCATTTATAGTATAAACTACACAAATATGACCTTACTCTCTCTCTCTTTCGCGCACGCACGCACGCACACACACACACACACACCCCCTCCTCCCACAGGTTCTCGCTTTTTACTTCCATCTTGTTCTTTCCATCCACACACACACACACACACACACACACACACACACACACACAGACACACTCCAACAAACGACCGTTGAGAATGTTTCTCTTTCCCAAGTACTCCAAAGGAGTCCTCTTCGGTCGTTTAAAGCAGAGTGCTGCTGAAGAGAGAGCATCATCTCCTCCTCCCCTCTTTTATGGGTTCTGGTGTAATAACAGCGTCGCCGGACCTGCTTTGGCTCGGGGCCCTACAGGGCAGCTCCGCTCCCCCTCAGACAGTTTATCAGCTCATATAATGGCACTGCCTTAATGGGAGGCAGCCCACAGATTGAGATGAGAGACTGCTAAGGCACAAATCGAGTGGGAACGCTTCACTTCCCTTTTTTTCTTTTCTTTAGGGGGATTGGGGGTCAAAGATAGAAAGGTGAGAGGTGAAACAGAAAGAGATAGAGGTTTAAAGACAGGCGATTGAAAGGGCAGGAGAATGGAATACAGACAAAGTGGCGGAGAAAGGGAGTGGGAGTTAATTAGCCTGCTACATTTATTTGATTGTCTTAATAGACGGAGAGAAAAAAATTGATAACACATGTGAGTGCACTCAGGAGTTCCAGCAGCAAGACAGAAGAGCAAGAAGTGGCAAATAACGCCGTACAGTTTTCTGTGGGTCACCGCCCAATTCCCATAGATCATAACACCTTTAATCACCTCCGCACCAGTGGCATGGCTACAAATCCTTCCACAGGCTCGGAGCAAGTCATATTTTACCTTCGTATAACGTTTCCCCACAATATCGTGTTTCCACAGACTGTAATTAGTATATTAGGGTGAATAACCTTGCAGGTCGGAAGAAAACGATATTGCAACTCTAAACTTGCCTCCTAGCGATGCGATTCCCTGTACTCGACTATAACTGAATTATTAAAGCTAACTGTTTGACATTCAATGGAAAGCCTGGATTTGGTCTTCTGTGGCAGTGCTGGGTCTGTTGAATTCTCTCCAAATAGCTTCTCTTTGCTGAGTTGTGTCATACATATTGATCACTCTCATTTGTTTCTTTTAAAATCACCCATTTTGGACTAAACTACCAAAGAATATTTTCTATGAACTTTTAATCATTTAATTAATCCATTTGCTATACCACATTTCATTCCCTTCACTCTAGCAATCACATGTAGCTGAGTATTACGGACAAAAAATAGGTTGTACCCCCCCTAAAGAAAAGAAAAAAAGGGAAGTGAAGCGTTCCCACTCGATTTGTGCCTTAGCAGTCTCTCATCTCAATCTGTGGGCTGCCTCCCATTAAGGCAGTGCCATAAATTCAAATCTTGAAAATCTGTGATTTTTTTCATTTAGGTTCTTAATACCTATAGTCTCTAAACACCACAAGTGAATAGCATTAGTTGGCACACAGTGGAGTAGCCCTGTTGCATGCTCTTTCTCCATAGACTTGGCAATTGAGAAACTGTCAGCATTTGACCGTCAGTAAATCCCATGTGTCATGGTTGCGTGTATGCGATAATTATTCTTGACGTTCTTACCTCCCAGGGTGGCTGAGATGAGGATGTGAGTGCCATACTTCTTGATGATGGTGTCAATGAATTGTTGGGTGGAGGGGCGTCGGCCAAGCAGCCGAACGCTGCGCTGGAAGTCCGGCATAAGGGGTACCGGGTTCCGGATCAAGTCTCTCCTCTCGATGGCTGTGTTCCTCACCTTCCAACGCGCAAACTCCCTGTGGGGAAAATGTCGGAATAAAAATGTTAAGTGGTAACAAAACGTTTGTGCTACAAGGCAATCAGCCAACATGGGGTCATTTGGTTCTTGCTTTCACCCTAAAAACCAAAGGGAGAGTGTGTTTGTAGATTTACAAAATTATTGAAACAGGGCAATACTATACCAGACATAATATTAAAAAAAAATTGGAAAGAAAAAACACAATAAGCATGATATTTTCCGAGCAGGCTGACAAGCACAATTATTTGGAGTTAATACCATAGACGTGACCATAACGTAAATGAGAATTAGTCTTAGAAGTCCAACAAACAAGCTTATTAGCTTCCGTGATGGTGGCGACATCCTCTTTGATAGCACAGGCTAACAATATGGGTCATCAAAAATAGTTGGCGACAGGATTTCTGAACCGGCAACAGGACCTGCTTACTGCAGAACATTGTATCCGATGACATTTCCTGGAGATCAAATGCATCATGTTCTATCGGTCCCTAATCATTCCTGACATTGTTTACGTGACTGTATCAATTTACGTTTCGGCCTTCGGCGCATTTCCGCACACCCGACACAATGCGATTCATCCCAAGACGTTGCGCACTCCGTGGAAAGGGGGCTGCGGAGCCCGCGCACTGAGAAACGACAATCAATTAGCTCTGCCCTGAGGAGAGAGAGGTGCCAGAGCACATCATCTTCAGCCCATCTCCAAACCCAAATGAAGACACTGTGTTATCTAATCAGGAGCTAATGCCAAGCGTGGCCACGGGGCGCGAGCTCGGCGGGTTGGGATTGTGTTTGCTGAGTGATCAGCGTTTAAAAACCCACCCCTGCCTGCAACGGGGCCAAACCTGTGGCCCCACTGTCACGAGGCAACATCTCCCCCAACAAAAACAAAAAGGACCAAATCTACAGATGAATCATATTTAGGATGTTAGTATGACAGTTTTTTGGGTACCAGATTCATATTTCAGTGAAAACTATGGACCCCTCCCCTCTAACGATTCACATATGCTGATTAGGCCTACATCTAATACACAGTTTATAAATGTTGACATTTAATTAATGATTGTGTGTGGGCCTCTGATTATTGTTATTTCATACAAATGTGTACATTTGTATCTGAGTTGAAGGTCGATGTAGAGGTTATGTGCCAAGTAGAAGGGAGAAACTGCTGTTTCTGGAGATTTGACTAGCTCAGGTCAAATGAAGGGATGTATCCAACATTAGGCTTATCCAGTGTCTCATCTACAGAGTTGTCTTCATGCAACCCACACGCTCCTTCCTGTAATCTCGCCGAGCCATGTGCGTTGCTGTGACAAGCTGCGACGCGAGGTTGAGAGGGAGGGAGGAGGGGAATTTCCAATGACAACAAGAACGCAAACTGTAAATGAAGGACAACAAGAAACCTTGATGTGAATCTATTTTCCGATGCTAAATTCTTTCCCTAGCAGGATGCTTGTCCTTTTCATTTCCAGAGAGGCAACTCTCAACCCGACCACACGAACAAGTGAAGATTCCACAGGCCGTTGTTGCCATTGATGGGAGAGTGCTGCGGCACAGGGGAAACGCCTCTCCGCGGTTCCTGGCGGCGGGGTGGCAGGGACGTTTCAACGCTCAATTATTTCCAGCCACATGTAGTGTCTGCTCTCGCTGTGCGGTGGGTTGTGGAACTATTTTGACACCTTGTCTGTCTGGCACTTAGTATATCGCATCCGACAGGGTTGGCTACATCAGACGGTTACTCTGATGCCGAGTCGAGTTGGAAAAGAATCGACGAAAGGAGGGCTCGGTTAGATTGAGAAGACACCATTACAATGGAAAACATCAGTGGAAGAACTACTAGTGTGATGTTTTACATCGACATAGATTCCCCATAGATTCCCCTTTGCACACTCATTCGTGCACATGAAAGTTTTGCCTAAATATCACCAGCACATTAACTTCCCTACCCGTGGTGACCAGACTCTTGACCATTGTTATACCCAAATAAAGGACAGCTACAAACCCCTCCCCCGCCCTGCCTTTGGCAAGGCGGATCACACCTCTGTCCTGCTCCTCCCAATTTACAGACAACGCCTAAAACAGGAGAAAACGGTTCTTCGGGCAGTTCAACGATGGAGCGAGGCATCCATTGCCACCCTCCAGGACTGTTTTGAAACCACAGACTGGCAGATGTTCTGTGTTGCAGCTGATGGTAATATTGATGAATACACAGACTCTGTCTCAGCCTACATCTCCAAGTGCATCGATGATGTCATTCCGAGGGTCAATGTCAGGACTTTCCCAAATCAGAAGCCCTGGGTCAATGGTGATGTCCGTGCTAAGCTCAGAG
>JAVQJS010096975.1:0-19154 GCA_036024795.1 Galaxias rostratus
CACAACCAAGCAAGCAAGCAGAAGGAAGAGAGAATCAACAACATGTTTTCGTCAGGAGAACATCAATACCTGGTGGGCTTCCCTCGTCTGACTCTCTGTTGGCCCCCTGTGGACAGGGAGAGGGAGGGATGGAGGGCGGTAGTGTGTGTGTGTGTGTGTGAGGGCGGTAGTGTGTGTGTGTGTCTCTCTGTGAGGGCGGTAGTGCGTGTGTGTGTGTGTGTGTGTGTGTGTGTGTGTGTGTGTGTGTGTGTGTCTCTGTGAGGGCGGTAATGTGTGTGTGTGTGTGAGGGCGGTAGTGTGTGTGTGTGTGTGTGTGTGTGTGTGTCAGGGCGTGTGTGTATGTGTGTTTGCTGACGCGCTCCGTGCCGCCCGCAGACTTCTGCCGGTCGTCCTACGAGGCCTACGACGGCGATCAAGCCGAGCTCCTGAAAAGGAAAGGCGAGGAAGAGGAGGAGACGGTGAAGGAGGAGCGGTACTCTCCGTGGGGGGCGGAGCGGGAACACGGCGTTCGAGCCGGCTCCTCGCCCAGCGCGGACGCCAGGGACGTGTACGGCGCCGAGCAGCTCGTCCCAGCTCCAGCTTCATACCAACCCTACAGGTTAGCAGAGAGCAGTTCAACCATCACTCTATGCGGAAATGAAGGGGGACACTTTTACAAAGGTTCAGGATGATGATTTGAACATTAAAACAAGCTGAAACTGGAATTATAGTATTATTAACACTATTATAATTGTTTTATAATTTTACATACCATTCAACAATTGATACTTTTTGGTAACAGTTTTAATTGTTTTTAAAACTGGGTTTGTCCCGTTGATGATCTGTGATAAAAATAAAATCGTTTCTTTTCAACCAGCTAAAATGTGAGCCCGTATTGATTCCCCCCCTCAGGTTCCACGAGTACGGGAAGTCACCGTCTCCCTCCTCCAGCGTCGGCAGCAGCACCGGACGATCCGGCCACTCCAGCTTCGAGTCCCGGGTTCCCGAAGTGGCCACCACCGACCACGAGTCCTCCAAGCCCCCCCCCGCCGCCGCCCCCGTCGCCTCCTCCTCCACCCACGAGGCCGGCCTGCTCCCCTGCGCCCCCCAGCCCCACCAGGGCCACCAGGACTACCACGGGGTGCTCAACATGACTATGGCCCAGGCAGGCAAGCCAGGGGGGGTCCTGGGCCACCACCTCTACAGCCCTTACGGCTCGGAGCAGACCCTGGGTCAGTGGAGCGCGCCCGGCCCCGCCCACCAGTATCCCCCGCCCCCTCACCACCTGCCCGCCGACTACACCGCACAGGCGGCCGTGCACCACGGCTATCACCACGGCAACGTGGCCGAGTGGAGCCAGTACCCGCTCTTCTCCTATTCCTGTTGGTGAGATGTAGAGCTGGGGGGGGGGGGGGGGGGGGGGGGGGGTTGCGGGGTTTCCGCTAGCAACGCCATCGCACCTGTTCCCAGATGTCCAGATGGTTCTTCCAGGAGCTTGCGGCCACGAGGATGCATGCCCAGGCAAGGCTGAGGGCCCAAAAGAGTGTTAAAAGAGACAGTGGAGTGACACCAGACCAGAGAGGGATGTGTAACCCCTCTGGTATTGTGCGATCCTAAAACTAGCTTCATCGCTAAAGGCTCTTGTGCTGTTGCAAACTGTGCCAGAAGTGCAGTATGCAGTGACGATGCAATAGATTTGTGTGTTATTGTTAAATTGTCTATTTATATTTTGAATTTCCTCCTGAATGTAAATATTTTTTTTTTTGTAAATACTAATGGGAAAAAAAATGTGTGCTAATCATCCAATGAGCTTGTAAGGTGACCAGTGTGAAATAAAAAAAACTTTAACTTAAAAAACAACAACTTTTAGCTGTGTTTATAATTTACTTTAGACTATTAGACAATGTATATACTGGCGATCTGTCCAGGGTGTACCCTGCCTCTCGCCCGAAGTCAGCTGGGATAGGCTCCAGCTCCCCGTGACCCTGCATAGGATAAGCGGTTCTGATAATGGATGGATGGATGGATGATTAGGTCAGTATATATGACTTCATAATCAACATTTATGTATATATATATATACATATATATAAATGTTGATTATGAAGTCATATATACTGACCTAATCAATTAAAATAAAAGACGGGAAGTGTTTGCTTGCCACATTTGCACAGTGAAACAGATTTGTATGAGTATTTCTTGATAGGCTATCGTTAACAGCTCCTACACACTTTGCCTTCCTTTGCTCACTCTGGTTATATCTGCAATTTAATTAAATAACTCATTCAGCAAACAGCTGTTTATAATAATTATAACCTAAAAAGTGACCTTTACCTTAGTGACTGGATGAGGAGACTTTGCATGGGATACAGCAAAAGGGTTCCTGTCTGTAGGCTATATAGCAATATTCAAAGCAAAGAAACACAATACAATCAGTACTCTTAATTTCACATTGGGCTCTTGTTCATTATCACATGTATGACGCAATTACAGAAAGTAAATGGATTAATTGATTAGAAGGTGCTTTTCTTTTTATTGAGTTACCTATGTGGGACTAGGGCTAACGCACAATGACTTTAAACCTTGTAAGGTGTTTAGGTTGCTAGCACCCACTTTTAGTGTTGATTAAATTCTATTTCTATGGAGCAAATTCTGAATTATTGAGTTCTCAATGTGCACCCCTTACACGTTTACACCAAAAATTTGGTGTTTTGGTCCAATGGATTCAAGGGTCAGTAAAGTATTAGAAGTGTAGACCCAAACAAGACATATGTAAAAGGAATTAAGGTGTTAAAAGTTTGCTGTGGTTCCTCCAACCCTATGTGATCCTTACATAAAATTATTATTTCACCAGACCTGCGAGCATTGGATGAGTAACCAAACATGGACGCCATATTCTATCTCAAAGCACAAATAGCGCTTCTATTGATAAGTGATCCAGCAGGGATCTTGCTTGTCATTGAGTAAAGTCAACATTTGTTTTTTTTACATTTATCTATAGTTAGCTATGGCTGTAGCAAAATTCCTATAATGTTGTAGTTCTGTCAGACCCATGAACATTGGGCGAGTAGCAAAACACTTACACCACATGATGGTTATAAAATACAACATAGTGGAGTCACATACATGTCTCTCTGGTTTATGCAAAGAACATCTTGGTACCCTGAAAGGCAAATTTCAGGACAAAGCCAGTCTCCAGTCCACGGGACAATTTTCACTGCAAGAAAATGTCCCAAATATACTGATATGATTGAGAGCCTTTTTTTTCTCCAGAGTAGAGTGATAACTTGGTGTTATAGGTGAAAGGAGTCATAAACCAACAGTTTGAAGGGAATAAGTGGACACTCAGACCCCCCCCCCTCCTGTGTTTTCACTCGAACAACTAACTTCTACAAGTTGTTAACCTTATTTTTGGATACATCTAACTAAACAACCTATGATGGGCTGATGTGGAAGTGATCTGATCATTCAGAAAAAAAGTGTACACACGCGGGCTATTATGTTTACATAGCTGATGCTTTTCAACTAGTCCTTACTAGAGTGGGCGCATTTGGGGTTAAAAAATACAGTGCAAACCAAGATTGAAGTTGAAGTTGGGGGGGGCTGTTGCATCTTGGGTGGAAAAGCATGGAACTCTCTCTGTTTGATTCAGAATATAGTTTATGAACAATTGAATGGTATGAGCTGCTCTAGCCACCTTCTGATCTAGTATTTTAATAGCCAATTGTTTGAGGCTTAACATTATTAAAGGGTACAATATGATATTTGCATTACACAAGCGTTCAAAGAAAGTGGGTCATCATCTGCATCAAATTCCAAGCCTCTACCTCAGTCGGCAGCTTGACCATTTTGCTGATTATAAGGAATTTTCAAACATATATCATATTAAAGTGTCTAAATAATTTGCTGAAAGGCCATACAATAATACTCATTCTCCAGAGTTGGATCTCACCCATATGACATGGCTGTGAATAACTGCAAACTGTTTCATGCTTTTCAACCCAGAGCATGAGTGAATTTACTGTCTGGCACGATTTCAATATTCTAAGAGTTTTTAGAATTATACTGCAACGCTTGAATTTTTTCACAATCATTAGTATGCGTTTGTTTCCATTACGATACAAAGGTTACGCCCACACACACACAGAAAAAATACAAAACTGTGTGAAGCTTTTATGACATAGAGTATTGTTTATCACATACAAGAGAAAAAGTTAGTCTGTCAGTTTGGCCTCAAGGTTTTACTTTTGCTAAGACATTGTGGCTTAACATTAAAAGTGTCTCAAATTAGAAGTGTGAGTCAAATTTGGCTTGAAAGGCCTCCACTCTGCTTGGTCCCCCTCTCAACCTCTATTCTGATCCTGGGCACCCAAACGGGAACCTCATGCATGCTCTGTAAACAGCTGTCATTGTGATCAAAGGCCGGATTTACATCAGATCCTTACGATTAGGACTCCCACGATAACGTGCGGTGCACTCCTGGGACACAAGCATTGGGAAAGGCATGAGACTATCTTGATCTGCCTGGGTTTACAAGTGCAAATACTGCCCCTGGCAAGTTCAAGGGTCACCTGAGAATTCAAGTTAAAACGCAGCTACATGGTGGCTGGATCCGTCAGGAAAGTAGCCTAAACCCCACCATTGCCCGTGAAAAATCTGCTGCTAGCTAGCGTGTGTTCCTTGACAGCTGGTAGCGGGTTCGAAGTGAGAAATATAAGCAGTGTAGTACCTCTAACAAGGAGCATATGTAGGAAATGGCCTGGCCAAAGGGATTGTTAAGTGGGGCCGCTGTGCTTTCAGAACCACCCACAGTTCCCATCAGCACGTTTCTTTGAGTGGATGGTATTATTCACTGGCCTTTGATATGGTGTCTATTGATTACTTAATTGCTACATTTCACTTTCAAATAGGTGATTTTATGGGTCGGACTTTGATACACAGAAAGAGAACTTGAAATGTTATAAGAACACACAGGCACAAAGTATGCAGGAAGTGTCATTCTGATGTAACACATTACCCCTCCCCCCTCACACACACACACACACACACACACACGCACACACATGCACACACACAAACACAAACACAGACACACACACACACACATAGTACATGTGCTTGTGTGGTGCTCATGTGTTTGTGTGTTTGGTGGGGGTTAATGTGTTAGATCAGAAGGATACTTCCTACTCAATTTGTGCATGTGTGTAGGCTACTATAAATATATATATATATATATGCACGCGCGCACACACACACACACACACACACAAACAAAAAGAAAACACTGAAGTGGTAGGAAGCCTCCCACCTGAGCAATTGTTTGATCTACCTGTCAACAGTCAAAAGGGAAAGAATCACGGCACAACTGGCCAATGGAAATAACACAATATAATTTATTTGCCCTATCCAGTGTTCATCCCCTCTTCTGATCAGTCCTATGCCTTTGCCTGTCACTCAACACACACATCAATCGTACATTCAAGAAAATTAAACAGAAAAGATGTTTGAAGCTCCACCAAGAAAACTCCACAGGAAGCCGGGTTTGAGTCAAAGACGTCAGAGTCAAAGAGATGGACTGCGCGTAATTGAATATGTACATATTAGATTCCATTTAAAATTTGATTACACACATCATTCTTTTTTTCACATTTCTAGGATGAAACTGCATAGCTTGCTTTACTCTTGGTGCCCTAGTTTTTCCAACCAGAACATCACAATGAAGTAGCTCATGCTAAGTCGAAGCTAAGTAGCATTTGTCTTATTGCAATACTGGTTTGAGGTTGCAAGTTCAACCAGTTGTGTTGATATCTTTTGTTGCCAAGTTGCAGAAAGCGCAATGTGCATTCAATTCGAAGCTCCTTACATTTAAAGCTTAGCGTACTGGAAACACATTTGGGTTTTTCAGTCACCTCTTACCTCATTTTAAAAAAAGAGAAATGGGTAAAAGGGAAGGTGAAACTTGCCTCCCTTGCGATGCTACAGTATTAGGCAACCTCAGGAAAGTTAACTGACTAAGGCAGCACTCCTGTGAATATGAACTACAATATCAGCAGATTTCTTCACACCATAGTCTGAGAAGACTGCCAGGTAGTTTGGAGTGCCAAAATGATTGCGACAGGAGCTGACCTGACACACCAAATGTCCCTTCTCTCACAGATTGACAAGCAGAGGAAAGGGGAAAACAACATTTGTGCAAACTTTCACCCTTTTGTAATAGGCTTTTTGTCATGCTAAACTTAACTAAATCTAATCAAACAGGTCAACTAGAATAACTGTCCTAAGATTTTGTATTGAAACATGAATTGTCACCATTTTCTCTCTTTATTTACACTGAATATTGGTTTGCTGGCCAGTATGTTTCAAATTGGGGCCCAATATATAAAATGGTTGATTGTGATTGCTAAAAAAAGTACCATCAATTGCTTACAGATTGTTGCTTACTCCTATCTCGAATGGGATCACTGTGTAATGTATCAAGCTCATTAAACCGAATTACAAAGTACAATTTGGGCCCTCTAAGGTAAACCGTCATCCTCTGATGAAAAACAGATGAGGTACTTGAAACACTTTATTTTCTATTAGGGAGTGATTAAGGTAGTGCCAAGGGCTACTTCTGATAAACCAAACACTTGGGCTGAATTTGTTATTCTTAAGTGCTCCAAGTCATCAAGTAAAGGACAGGATTTGGTGACGCCTGCGAGAATGGATTCCCACACTTTTATGATGACTCGTATCAGAAGATGAGAGAATCAAACGTTTGTTATGGATTATGTTTGGTTCTTGTGCTATGAAATAAGAATTAATTTATGAATTAATTAATACAATATGTTTTACTCAAAGACACACACACCTAATCCATCTAAGACATGTCCCCATGTAAAAGGACAATAACTCATCAAATGTTTAAATTAATTAATTGTACATTTAAATAATAAGGTCAAAAGGCAATATTGGAACAATGTTATTATTTTTAGCCTACTCAAAGAGATTTACAACAGCAAAAAATAATTGTTTGATCATACCCGATTTTTTTTTTCAAGAACCTAGAAATACAATGAAGATTTTCCAATTCAACATGTTTTTCTACAAGATTTCAACACCTTTTTCTGTTCAGTCCCTCAAAATGAAACTTTACCTTCACAATGTACTGATTTATGACTGAACCAATTGTTTTACACTTGGTGATACAACGCTACTCAACCACAGGCCCTGTGCCTAGTTGCTTCACTGTACTTGGAAACTATATTGTGCATGCAGAATCAGGACTTGATGATAGGATCTAATGATAGGATCCGTTCCTCCTGTCAGTCACATTTGCAGATAGGGCATTGTGGGAATCTGCCATGGCAGGACACTTTGATGTGCAGGGAATCAAGTTGGATATGCTCCAAAGTTTATTGCGAACTAAAAAGTCAGATAATTGACAGTTTGTTTGATATGTTATTAGGCCACAGTAATATATTCAAAAGTGAGAATAACATTGTTGCAATCAGCTCCGGATGTGTAAGACTGTGTTGCCTTGGCATGTTCTGGCTTGTATTTTGGGATTTTATCTTTCTTTCTCAATATTCTCAAGGGTGAAGGAAACGTTAGTATGCATTGTACAGTACATGCTTTAGTTTCATTATTATCACAAAACGTCATTTCGTTTTTTCCGTATGTGTTCATTTTCAGCTGCTATTTTATGTCAAGTCAAATTAGAACCAAATTGACCCCCATGTGGTCTAATATGATGTAGCTTGCACAGCAATTTGAATAAATAAAATCAGATTACTGAAATGTTGGAAAATCTTCCCTCAAGGCCTTTGGTTACATATTTTGTGTTTTTGTTTATCTTTAATTTGACATAGTTTTGTGTCAGGTGAGATTGTGTTTGAATGGATGTTTGAAAGTGTATGAAAGGAGATGGACAATCTTGATATATCAGCAAATTGAGTGTCTTATCCAGGCTACATTACTCTGACGTGCTTTGTAATTATGGATGTATTCGCTTTGAGTGAACGTATCAACTATTCTTTAAAGTTAGTATGTCATGTTCAAACCACATAATACGTGGCTGTGTTTAAACACAGATATTAAGCATTTAAAATGTCAACTTTCCCTGCACTTATTTGAGGTTGACTATTTTATACATAGCAATTACCTTTGTTTTTTGTCTTGTAACTTGTAGTCAGCGCTATGCCCCGGTTATTCTACTAGGTGGGAGAGGAGACTTGGTGCCAGCCGGCCCTTTCCCGCTGGGCCAGAGGCAGAGGTAGAGGCTGTAATAGGAAGCGTCTGGTTAGCACTTAGCAGCTGAAGTGAGCAATCAGGTCTGTGGCAGATTACCTTACCCACCAGCAGGCCCCGTGGGATCAGTACTGAGCTAACACCACCTGACAACTCTCCTGTGTTTGTGTTTGTTTGTGTGGATGTGTGTATGTGTGTGTGTGTACGTGAAAGAGAGAGTGGTTGTGTGTGCGCTTGTACGTGCTGTGTGTAAGTGTGTGTGTGTGTGTGTGTGTGTGTGTGTGTGGTGTGTGTCAGCCGGTGATTCACAGGTTTAGGCAAGACAGTTGGTGTGCTGCCACCACTCCTGCACAGGGAGAACTGTTTTCTCTTCACTAACAAGCTCTGGCAACTATGCAAGCCCTGCCTCACATTGGATCCACCCATAACAGCAGAGGTGACATTCTGTGGGAAAAACCTGGGAGGGGTTACCAAGACTGACATGCCTGCGTCATTCCAACGAGTAAATCTTGAAAATAATATACAAATTTAAATAATATCTCTTCTGAAAATGTAAAAACCTTTATGTGTGTCAAATAAAGCTACAAGAAGCATCCTTCTATTTTACATTTAAGATAACATTGTCAGTTTGTACTCTAATACTACATTGCAGTCCAGTGACCATGATCCTCATCATTTATACAATTTTTTTCAGCAAATCCAAACATTATATTACAAGCTACAGTTTATACCTGATTTTGCTTATTCTATGCTTATAGTTGAGAAAATATATCATATATATTGGCTGATCCTCCTAGGTTATGATCCCTAACTACCATATTTCCGAAACCTGGCAGCCCAATCTCAAATTGGCAAGTTTACTATGAAAATGCCACTGACTGTAATTAATCAAATGAACTATTAGGGTAATTAATTATTCAAACAAGTGGACTTATTGGCTATGACTCTGTTGTTCCAGGGCCCAAATATGGTCATTGTAAACTGAAGTCAGGTCAAGCATGTGGATATCTTTCATGGTCCATTCACAATGTAAACACCAATAATAATCATTTATAATCACAAAAATACAATTTATCTTTTGGGGTCAGATCATTTGTGTCATGGATGAAACACATTTACAAATCTGATTGTACTTCAACCCACTTTATTACTAACACAGTAATTATAGATACAGTGTCACAATTTTAACACCTTATCTTCACAAGCATTCATACATGTGTTGATAGTACATGAACTATCCAAACTTGACTCAGGTGGAAATGCAGGAATAATGTTTAAATTTCCTATCATTCTTTCTCTCAATAAGTTGACCTTTTTCTCTGCTTTGACCGGTGAATTTAAACATTAGGTAAGTTTGGTTTTTTTCCCTATACTCCGGCACGAGAAACGTAACCCACACTGACCCAGTGTGGCAAGATGTAAGCACCTGACACTTCCTGCTTTTGCTCGTTGTAATCGGCCATATCCTTGGTTTACATGATTTAAACCGAGCAGGGAAGTGTTGCGTTTACACAGTGTAAACTGTCAGTGCCATACAGGATGCTGCAGCTGTTGAAAGTTTACCTGCTGGATATAAAGCACAGCCTCTTATGGTTTACATCAACATAGGACCCCATCAACATAGGACCCCATAGGGTACCTGCTTTCTATCAAATCAGATGCGCTGTTATGTCACTTCCTGGTTTTATTTAAACATACAAATGTAGTTCATTGACCCTGACATATTTGTGTATTTTGATTGGGCTGTTTTAATCAACACCGTTAACCTTTCCTTTTACCTCTATCTGTGAACTGTGTCTTATCCTTAAATTCATATTATGGACTTAAAAAATGTGCACAAGATCACCACAGAATCTGTGTGATGGAATGATGAGATGACATAGCTTTGTTTATTTTACTTGCCGTGGCATGTTTATCCAGAATTCCTAGCATAACAAAACATACACATACAAATAGTTATAAAAGTACCAAACTTTGCTGGCCCAAAAAAAACTATAGATTTTTGGACCGACTTGTTGGTAGCCCCAATGAGAAGAGTAGGTTGATCGCACAGAATGCACAGAACACCTTCAATGAGAACAAAATCAATGTACATACATTTTCCTGTCCTCTCTGTTCTGTTTCCATCCAACTTTGGCTGTGGTCGAGCAGAGAGAGAACAGGACACGCCTAAAACCCTAAAATGTCCCCGGTGGCCGGTGTCAGTTGTGCATGGAGATTGTGGTCCTTGGCCTCGGCCCAAGGATTAGGTGTTCCAGGGAAGAAAGATTTCTTGGCTCCCCAAATTCCCTAGAGTGCCTTGGGAATGGTGAGTGTGCCCCACCAACCCCCATACCATTTCCCCCTCTGCCCTGTCTCTCTCTCTTTCTCTACCGGCCCCCATCATAGGCTTTGTTGGTATGCAGCCCTAGACACTGTCCAAAGAAATATTGTAATCAGCAGAACTTGCCAGTAGAAATAGCATGGGACAGAAAATCAAAGAGAGAAGGGAAGACAAGGGAGAGAAATTCTTAGTGACTGAAGAGAGAGAAAAGAAAGATAGGGGTACAGAAAAACAATGAGCTGGCAGAGACAGAGAGGGGGAGAGAGAGAACAGTAGACAGATAAAAAGAAATAGGGAAGGCGTTGGTGACACCAAGGAAGAGACTGATCGAGGGGAGAGGGAGAAGGGAACGGGCTGAAAGAGGAGGGGACAATGAGTTTATTGTGCTGTAAGGCTTAAGGGAGGGGAAAGAATAGAGACCGAAAGAGATACGTATATCTGTTGAGAATAGCACCACCGTCAGGTCACAAAATGCAAGATCAGGTAAATACAAGACATCATTTTAGAAAGTATGGCTGACCAGCACTGAAAAATGTGTGCCAAGACAAAAAGTATTATTTTGAGTCAAAACCGGTGCATGAGTATTTTTGGCATCAATAAAATTGTGTCAAATGTCCTTTTCATAGATTTGTCACATAATTATTTATATTGGATTGAAAAGGGAAATAATGTCATCACTGAAGCCATAGGAACCTCCTGTTAGCAAAGATTGATTATGTTACCGTTCCGGTCAGCTCCAAAGTCTCCCATACGAATTGCTGTGATTTAGCTGACCAGGAAATAGTCTTTGACAGTAAAAGATGGGTGGGAAAACACGGAACTAGGCAGGCTTCTCAGATTATTCTCTCCTCTTCTTTCCAAACCCTTTCCTTCCTTCCACTCAAAAGAGTATGAATTGATTAGTACCATGACGGAAACTGGCGACACAAAATAGGTCAAACATGAAATTGAAGTGCTGCCATTGTATTAAAAGCTTTCTTTATTTTGGGGGTAAAAACAGTAAATAAGTATGTTTCCTTTTTCATTCTTGCTGACTTGATGATGTGTCTCTAAACGGTCCATATTATTGTGACAACCAGCATTGCATTCTGAATCTCTTGGACTTTTCCTTCTCCATCAGAGCACCAACTGAAACAACAGAGAATCCCAGAGGCCGAGAAAATCCAGACGGTTGACCTCAATGAAGCATACCCACTACAGAGAGGCAAATATTTACCCTGACTGCTTCGCCTCTTGCCATCATGGTCACCCCTTCTCGAAGCATACCAAGGCTACACAGATGTAGGGATGATGTTATTCCACGCTTCCTCACAGACTACCACATGATCAGGACTGTACAACCTCTTTGGCCAGAGTTTTCAGATGCTTATGTAATGACACAGGCAGGAGGCTACATGCCTTTTCACAGCACAATGTCTATTTTTCAGTTAAGTTTGTCACCTCATGTTTTCTGTTGTGTCCACTCTTGATTATCCTTTAGGAAAGGCGATAGTGACCAATCTCATTCTACAATACAATGATTTAACTAATGGTCATACTTCACCACTTAGTTTACAAAAGTTAGTTGCAGCAAGACGTCAGAACAACCAAGTTTAGAGAACTGGCAAAGAACAGTATTTCCTTGTGCCCGGAGGCTTTTCCTACAGAGAGAAGCCCCCCCATTGTGATGAAGCGGAGCCCCACTTACGGAGGGCTAGAGACAGAGTCTATTAGCTTGGGTATGTGTGTACCCTCAGATAAATGTATGATGGGCTGTGAAGCACAGATGGTGGTGAGAGTGATCCATGGAGAGAGGGGGCGGCTCCCCAAGGTCTGCCACTTAGTCAAGGATCAGCAGGGCTAAAAGTCTGCCCCTAGGAAAATGGACGGAGAGCACCACCAAATGGGGTCCCCTGGCTATTGTATATGTGGGTTGTAGAACATGCTTGTACAGTGGATATGTATGATAGTTATATTTATCTGCTTACTCAAAAGCTATGTTTCTTCTAACAGTAAGATCAGTGACCTCTGAAGCAAAGTTATACTGCCACTGTGCAATAACAGTGATCTGTGTGACCTCTATCGTAGCTCATCTGGATCACCTGCCAGTGGAGAAGATTTCTTTTCTATCCGATTACGTTCCCCATTTAGAGAAATGAGCCCTTGAATCTATCATATAACTCCATGGATAGATCAAGAGTGTTGTTTTCAATCCTGGCCATTAACCTGGGTGGAAAATGAAACAAAAAGTGTCCACTTTGTCACTAAGAGTCCATGTCGTGCCAAGCCAAAACCGTGAGAGGGGATAGGAGAGTGATAAATCTGGTCTAATCTGATAAAAGGGACAGATTATGGAGCAATTTGAGATGGTTTCAACTGTTCCAAAGGGGGGGGGGGGGAGAATTCGAACATTGTTGTTTCAAAAAAGCTGGTCGATGGGGTTTTGGGAAGAGGGGTTCATGTCAAGGCAGTTACATTTACGCCACTGTTGGAAAGTGTTTGGGTAAATTATGAATGTGGCTAGATACCAATTCGGTAGCATTTGAAAATGGGCCTTTGTCCCGAATCACTGTCCTTTGGTGGGTTAAAGCGTTCTATAAAGAAAGTAAGGGATTGGCTGCTGCCTCAGTAATCTCTGGAAAACCTCCGGAAAGTATTTTAAGGTAGTTGTGCAATTCACACTCCTGTAGAATATTAAACATGAAGGATGGCTGTTGAAAAATGCTTACTGTCAAGTCAAGACCTGGTGAGTGCTTTTTTATACTATTTGTGTTCCGCTCATGAGCGTGAATCACGTTCTTAAAGTATGTTTAAATAGTTTAAGTGGCATGTCCTTCTTCTTCACTCTTTCATAGAGTTGCATGACTTGAAATGGACGTGAGAGGGAATCTACTTCACTGTAAACATTTAAATACAGAATGTAGCCTCACTTTAATTGCTACCTGGCAGAAGTGCCTTCTTTTATCTGAATCCCTTCCTGCTGCCAAGTTTTTAAAAGTGGAAACGTATTTATTGGAGGTTCTACCACTTCCTACCACAACATCTGGAGAGCCTATGGTCCAGTTGGGAGAAGCACGCGTTCTCTCATACAAGACACTTCAAACAGCAGCTCCCTAACACCTAAGCATTTCTCTAAAATAAAATGCTTCAATATGAAAACAGTATACTCACAGAACATCTTTTGCATATTTATATCAATACCAACTGAATTTAACTGAACATAAAAGATACGGGTCATCAGCCCGATCAGCTTTAATTTCACTCCAATTAGCATTAATGCGTGGATCACTATCCTATTTTCTTTTATGATTTGAAGTCATTGATTCACA
This sequence comes from Galaxias rostratus, assembly GCA_036024795.1. Taxonomy (NCBI): domain Eukaryota; kingdom Metazoa; phylum Chordata; class Actinopteri; order Galaxiiformes; family Galaxiidae; genus Galaxias; species Galaxias rostratus. Next base: position 13,840 of record JAVQJS010096975.1, read on the forward strand.
TTATTCTGTTACTGTACAAAAGATAAGGGAAATCACTGACGGGCAAAACATCTTCCCCAGTCTCCACTCGGATGGTGGTTGGCAGTGACGGCTAGTATAGCCACTAGCTGTTTATTCGACCTACCCTATGACACAGGCCCCTACAGCGTGGTCATGTGATCCGTGGAAGGTCCTGTCTTTTGGGTGTATCAGTGTAGAACTAGAAGTCCCACCCCCTGGTAGTTAAATCCCTCCCGACATCCCTAAGCCTGCTGAATAACTCTATTCACAGGCCCCCAAGGGACACCCAGAAACATGCATCACCATCACATGCACATTTTTGCTCATTGAATCTCAGGCCCTTTTGTCTAGCAGGATTGCAAATTTCACGCTGCTACTCGGAAAAACAGAGCTGTAAAGTCCCCACTTAGCTAGATATTTATGATTCCCACTACGGCTCAATTCATGCTTGGCTATTTTATATTTATATAGCTATTGGCGTTTTGATCTCTCAGAACTTGGTTCATTTGGGTGTGAAACTATGAACTTTAGGAGACACTGGATCTTCACGACTGCTCTGTTCTTTAGCAACAGTAGGACTTTAACTTAAGACAATAAAGCCATCTTTCTTTCTCACTTGAAAAATTATAGGTACTGAAATGTATCAAATATGCAGGCATCTAAATTCCATTAATTTTCATTATTTAGCAAATGTTAGAGCTGAAACAAGAAAATTATAAACCAAAAATGCGAAAGATTAGCAAATTCACAATTGGTGAAACAATAACAGATGGCAAAAGATCATCAGAAAGTAATTATAATCAAGCCTATTAATCATCAGACGCAAAGCAATCTGACAAAGTTTTACTTGCCTACAATTATTACAATGAGCGCGACAGAAGGGACAGATATTGACGCATTCTTCAAAAACAAGAGACAAGAGCATGTTCTTGAGTTTGCTAGTGTGTGTTGTTTGGATTAGAAACATATGCAGGAGAAGATGAAATCTAAATGGCGGAGACCAAAGGGTGGTATCTGGGGAGAAGGGAACCGAACCTAAGTTCCACCACATCTGGCTGCAGAATCCCCATAGGGGTGCCAAGAGATCTGAGACGTACTGCACCGTATGGTATTGTTCCTCTCTGTTGGGAGATGCTCTGTCAATATGGCCTCAGGGAGGGAGAATCCAACAGGCCAGAACAACTGGCTCTTTCATCAGTAGAGAGCGTAATATGTGGTAACTTCTGTCAAACGCACTAACACGCTACTATGCCAGAAACCACTGATGCAGACATTATTATGACCGTTAAATTACCATATTCTGTGCCATATCAGGCACTGGACATCGTTGCGTGTTGCAATGGATCACATTGTTGTTAGCTCACCTAGTTTCATGTTGGTTCCACGGTCAAAACAATTCAACATGTTGTGGAGACTGCAAGCATTTATTAGCTTAATGGGACCATTTAAATTGCAATTGTTTTGGGAAACTTCCCAGGTCAAGGTAAATATAAAGGCCAGCACGTCACCTGCAAACTGAATGCTTTTACAGTAGACCTTTTTAGTTTGTTATGCTCTGTGTTAGTCTGCTAAAACACTGAAGCACTTTGTAACCTGGAGATGCAAAATATTCAGTACGAATAAAAATGTAACAATGTTATTGTTAAAACAACTACAAAACAATTCTCAAAAGTTGTTTTGTAGAAGACAGAAGAAAATGTTGGTTGTGTTGCTCCCAAAAGATTAATCTGTCTTTACTCCATACTATACTTTATGTGACCCCACACCACCACCACTTCTGCGATCATGCTATGGTCCTTCACACTACTGCATGTGTGTCTCTCTAATCAAAAATATGACCTGTCCTTCAATTAGTTCATTGAGTTCATTGCAAAGGAATTACAGTGGTACTCTAATGTAATGTATAAAAACAATCCTGGAAGAATATAGGATTATCATCCAAAGAAATGCGCACAGACAGAGATTAGGTTGCAAAAAAAACCCTGTCCTGCTATGTGGTGCCAGTACACCACAAAGCCTGTCTGATCTCAGACGCCATTTCTACGACTGTGACTGTTCTCTGCCTGATTATTCAATAAGGCCTGGCAGGCATTAGCAGTGTGCCAGGGGCCCAAGCAGTTCTCGGTCTTCACAGAGCTCCCCTCCCAAGCCAGGCACACAAGTCAGTCAGAAATAGCCTCTCAAACACTATAATAGCCTTATCAACGTTACGCGCAAACAGAACACCCGCAGCTCTGGCTGCAGCAAATCAGAGACAGTGCCCTTCAAATGTTCGAAGTGTCTGCAGTTATTTAGATATGGTCCCAAATGCAAAGCTCATGCCAAACCACTAGAAATTGGCAGACAGTCTTTCAGATATTTGTGTTGAGGGCCAAGCAGGATAGGAGACTAGCTATAGAGGGAAAACTGAACTGAAATCTGCAAAGAGTACAACTGAAGAGTGACTCTTCTTATGGTGGGAGACTTGCAATTCACATTTTAAATGGTTTATCTTATTTTTACTGGGGACAAGGTTCTTACAACACCCTAAAATGAACTTTTGAAAAGCTAAATGTTAATATCAAGAATTAACTTTAAAAGAACACCACAACAAAGTGCCAGCCTTAAAAGTTTCTCTTTAAAGAGAGCAAAAAGACACGCCATCAATTTTCATCAGGGATTAATCAAAGAGCATAATCAACCGCTATCAAAGAGCCATCTCTCTTAAGCTTGGGGAAGAAAAAAAATCTGTATTTGATCTCCCGTGGGGCCTCCATTACCTCCAATGTATTTCAGATGGGCAGGAAATGAAGAAATCGTCACAAGGGTGGGTCTACTTAAAAAGGGACTCCTGAGCTGGAGATCTACAACGCATGGTGGCAGAGAGAGACTCTTAACCATTGTGCTTGTGTACACGTGTGGCACTGAAAAAATTAAGTAATCGCAAACACATGTCCTACGTGTAAAATGTTCTTAATGAACAAGTTTGTGGCAGCCTTTGAGAAACGGAAAATTTGCATTGATAAGATTCTTGATTACTTTGTAGTGCCTCTGCCACGTTTTCAAGGAGCAGGTGACTTATCCAGGACTTTTGTCTTTGCGTTCTGTAGAATCTTTTTATTTCAGATTTCAGGTTGGAGTTTTTAGAGATGCAATCAAAGGCTTTACTAATTTAAAATAAATAAATGCCATTATATAATTCAACGTTTAAATAAAAACCCCTACATTATCTAAAACCACTTTATGATTCCTGCTGTTTCTTGCGGACACCAAGTTCCATCCGTGATGAATTCGTAGAACAAATCAAGATGATCACATGCTGCTTTTGAGTCAGCAAAGTAATGGAGAGGAGAACAGTAGCCTCTTTGGCAGTAGGAATTGACCTCTTGCTAATGGCATACCGAAAAGACCATTTGTCTACTATATCTAATTATGGGAATGGTGCCACTTGAGAAGTGTCTTAAGGCAGTATAGGAGAATAAAGGGACTTTTTGAGTCCAAGCTCCTTTGAAATTTGCAAGGCTCTCAAAATACTTTTTGAAGGCACATCTCTCTGTGAGCTTAGGTCACCCTGTGTGCATAACTCACTATGTTACTCTCATGGGTAGGACAGCTTTTTCTGTAAATTGTTAAACAACCAATACTTTTTGCACACAATCAAACCCTTGAGCAAATTATGAAATATCATCTTAAACATGGGAACTGTTGTTCCAAAAATATAAAAGACCAACTCTTGACTCGTGGGTATTTCTTACGTGTTTTGCTGGAGGAAGTGATTATGAACACCATTCATTCAGGGGACCTATTTGCATAATATTTGGTGTCTAAGTTGAATTGACAGTTTCCTGTTCTTTTAAAGAGGTTGGATATGGGAACAGGAACTCTGAGTAATTATTTGTTGGTTAGTTCCTCAGCCCACTGTGCCTGACAGTCAGGGGGCCAATTCTTCTGGGAGAGCAACACTGTGAAACTGTTGACATATGAAATAGTTGTCACAATGGTGGAAACAGGGCTTTGGCTCTCCTGCTATGGAGTCGTCCCCTCAGACTCATGTACCCTCTGCAGTACCCATGACTCCAACAATGTTTAGAGAAACAATTATTGACAGAAAACAAAACAATGTCCCTCAGCACTAATTAAGTTTTATATCTATCACGTCACACTACAATAATAAAACTGCATACTTAACATGCTTTTATTGCACATTTACAAGTTTTCCATATCATTTTAAGGCTTCTGGACTGTGATACAAAATAGCTTGTTTTAGTTGCTCATCAGTTACATTGTATAAACTGTTAATTACATCAAAGGACTACTATAACATGTGTTAATAAAATGCAAGATTTATGTTGATTACTAATCAAAGTCCTCTCTTATTCATCCAGACAATGTCCACACGTGCTTTGAGGAGAACTTCCCCTACACTAGAATGCAGTTTTGGGTGCTGTTGCTAAGTTACTCGTTTTCAGAGCTGGAACCCTTCTTATAGCCTCTCATCTCCAGCTTAAAGCAATGCACCCAAGGGTTTCCAAACAAGCTGAACTATGAGTTATTCATTTTCATGAAAACTTCCTGTTCAACAATCCAAACACCGAGGGGAACTTTTAGTCTGCTTTCTCCTCATGATCTTAAGAATCATTGCATCCTTGTGTAAACCTGCTTTAAAAGAGTGCCATTTCAATGAAGGCTTTGTTTTGACCCAAGATTTAATTCATTCTGGTGTTACAGAATGTTAGAGTTTAATGGGTTTTTAGCAACTGGTTAGACAAAGGCAGTGACAAAACTGACCTGGTGTCCATTTAATAGACAAGAAAGCGTCTGGCTCAGAGTAGGACATCATGCTAGTTCATTATACATAAACTGGCAGAAAACATGGTTCAATGTCCAGTTCAGTGGGCTGTTATGGCACCATGTCAGCACTTTATGGAGTTAAAACTTTAAATAAGTAGTGAATAGATAAAAGCACAGCTTGTATTTTCTTTTAAAAGTCCATCCAAGTAAATTGTAATTCCATAGGGATGAGTGTGTCAATCAGTCCTGACAAATAACCATACAAGCACACGTAGGTCACCAAATTTGCCTCCTCAAAAGATCAAAAGCATTAATAAGTTTGAAAACATCCCATAAAGTATTTTAAACAGCAGTTCAATGTTAAATGAATTCAATGAAAATCACCTTTTTTCATTATAACTTAAAGTTGGGGTGTCAATGAAACATACCTGTATCCATCCATCCGTTATCAGAACCGCTTATCCTATGCAGGGTCACGGGGGGGCTGGAGCCTATCCCAGCTGACTTCGGGCGAGAGGCGGGGTACACCCTGGACAGATCGCCAA
>JAVQJS010096978.1:0-13102 GCA_036024795.1 Galaxias rostratus
GTCTATCTGTCTGTCTGTCTGTCTGTCTGTCTGTCTGTCTGTCTGTCTGTCTGTCTGTCTGTCTGTCTGTCTGTCTGTCTGTCTGTCTGTCTGTCTGTCTGTCTGTCTGTCTCTATATCTATCTCTATATGTATGGGCAGCATGGTGGCGCAGTGGTTAGTGCTGTTGCCTCACAGTAAGAAGGTCCTGGGTTTGATGAGGGCCTTTCTGTGTAGAGTTTGCATGTTCTCCCCGTGTTAGCGTGGGTTTCCTCCGGGTACTCCGGTTTCCTCCCACAGTCCAAAAACATGCAGGTTAATTGGTGACCGTAAATTGTCCATGAATGTGTGTGTGTGAGTGGTTGTATGTCTATATATTAGCCCTGCGATGGATTGGCGATCTGTCCAGGGTGTACCCCGCCTCTCGACCGAAGTCAGCTGGGATAGGCTCCAGCCCCCTGTGCGCCTGCATAGGAAAAGCGGTTCTGATAAGAGATAGAGAGAGAGAGAGAGAGAGAGAGAGAGAGAGAGAGAGATTACAGGCCCTGGGGCAAGACACCCCTAAATAATTACTTGAATTTAATGAGTTGTGCCCAATGATGTCTCATCATGACTATACCTTATTTTTACAGATCTTTCCCTAGTTGTCGAACAAAAATGGACCCATCTGCAACCACGCAGCTTTATGCATCCAAAAAGAGAGTCAAGATTCATCCAAATGCAGTCACAGTGAAATATGCCACTCACTTTCCCCAACCTGGTGATGAGGGTTATGATGATGCTCCCTCCTTTGAGGACTTTGGCACATTTGCAGAAGAAAAAAATAGTAAGAGACCGTCAGAAAGCAACCGGGGAAGGACTTTCTTTGCCGCTATGGACCCCCGGCCCAAGCCACCTGTGGAGCAGAGGGACAAAGGGGTTGGTGGCCAGCTCGCCAGCTTCGGCGAGGCTAACGTTTTGGCCTCCAAGGTCACGTGGGTGGCCCTGTTTGGGGCGGCACTAGCCCATGGGTGTGTGGCGCTGATCACCCGCCTGGCTGCTGATCGCTCCAAAGTGCCCTCCCTGGAGCTTCTGTTTATCCGCTCTGTGATCCAAGTTCTCTCCATCCTGGTTGTGTTCTACTACCAGGAGGCTCCCTTTGGCCCTAAGGGCTACAGGTTGCGTCTCTTCTTTTATGGGGTGTGTAACGTCATCTCCATCACTTGCGCCTACACCTCCTTTGCCATCGTGCCACCTGGGAACGGCACAATAATGTGGCGTGCCTCCACTACAGTCTTCAGCGCCGTGCTGGCCTTCTTGTTACTGGATGAGCGGCTGGCTTACACAGACGTGGTGACAGTGGTGGGCAGTGTGTTTGGCCTGTGCCTAGTCATGATCCCTAATGTGGCAGACGAGGAGAAGTCCAGGCTGACCTTCTGGAAAGAGGCTTTTGGCTACACTATGACGGTGATGGCTGGCCTGACAGCCGCCCTTTCCATGATCGTCTACCGAGCAATCAAGGAGCGCGTCAGCATGTGGACAGCGCTATTCACCTTTGGCTGGACAGGCACAGTGTGGGGGGCCTCAACTATGTTTGTCATGCAGGAGCCCATCATTCCCTTAGATGGCGAAACCTGGGGCTACCTTATTGGGATCTGCACCTGCTCCACGGTGGCCTTTCTAGGGGTATACTATGCTCTGAACAAGTTCCACCCAGCTTTGGTCAGCACCGTGCAGCACTTGGAGTTTGTGGTGGCCATGCTCCTTCAGCTCATCGTTCTGAAAATGATTCCGTCAGTCTATGACATCATCGGCGCCATGGTCATTATGGTCAGTGTGTTTACTCTAACAGGGCTGAAGCTCTATAGGGTGAGCAGGGCCATACGGCAGGATTACCAGGAGATCCTGGACTCACCCATCAAATGATTTTGTCTATCTGTTTGTATACAATGTTGCTTGGTTGATGTGCAATTTGAAGAATGTCCGGATTTAGATCTATTGATTTTGTAACGTGTTGTTCAGAGTGTAAAATAGTACTATCTTGATATATGTGTGTATAATAAAAGTGAAATGTTCCACAACAAATGTGTTTTTTTACAGCATTGTTTAGTCACCAAATAGTCCCTTTAGTTTATGGGTAAATAATATTTATTGTATTCATTACCAACTATTAATTTCAGATGTCTAATATGTTGGGCATGAAATGTGTTAAGTGTACAAAGACTATTGGGATAGACTGAGGTATTAATGGAAGTGAATCATGACTTTGGAAGATAAAAACCATGTCAACCATGAATTGCTTCAACCAAGGGATGATCGTTAAAGTAGAAACAAATGCAAAATGACCATTTTGTGCCTTTAATAAATTAAACCAAAATACATGTTCTATGAGTGGAGGGTCTAGCTGCCAAATAAACCAATGAAAAAACTGCAACAAATCTATTTGTAGGATTTTTTCTTATTTTAAAGGCGCTTGGAAGGCTGCTCTCACCAAAGGGATGCATTTTGGCAACTAGCCATCACAATAAAAAAGTATAAACTCTTTCAGACAACATAACTCTTTGTATTTATATGTTAATATGGTATGTTTGACAATCTAAAGTAATGGTCTCCAGCCAAGATAGTGTAAAAGTGATTGAACTTTTGGTCAAAGAAAAGGTTGACAGGCTTTTCTTTCCAGACCACTGGGTGGCAGACATAACACACAGCTTTGTGACAACAAAACAATAATTTACTGTACTTGATACCTGATCGTAATTTTTTGTCGTTAAATTATTTGTTGCACTCAATCATTAAACGTTATCCATATCCTGCAATAGAAAGTGATATGGGAATCTGGGTAATTAACAAAACCAGATAACCACATCAATCCTAGAATATGGTTTTGTGCCTTTAATGAATAACCATGAACCAATGATTAGATTCGAATCAACTAGATGAAACTAATGGTAGTTTCTAATGGCATCTACTATTTTGTTTATGATACTCTTGGTGTCATTTGTTGTAATGTGAGTTATCTTTATTGAAAACATGACAGGCTGTAATGATGTAGAAGTCCATCTGTTTTTACAGGAAACAGATTGCATCCTGCTGTGTGTTGCATTCACCAGTTCTTCACTGAATCCACTCTGCCAAGAAAATATTAATTTGGAAAACATTCCCCTCTGAAGATGAGGCCTGAGTAGAATTTGCAGCGAGTCTGATTATCATTAATATATTTGCTTATTATTATGACATGTATTCCTTCAATGCATACCAATATCAAGCGCAAAACGGGATAAAACAACTTGTGCAAGAGGCTGCAACAGTTGTGCAAGAAACTGCAACAGTCATACGAGTTCAGCTGTTCACCCAAGAACAGGAACGGAATGAAAACCGAATTCATGCACACCTTCACGTATATGCGCATGTTGTTCCATGCAGAAACAGCTGCAGTGTGATTTGATTGGGGAACAATTCCTGCCTCATTGTCTAAAGAAAAAGAAAACGTCTCTTTTAGTGCGTCAACCAATCAGACTGGATTTGGGAGGAGCAGACGTTTGTCTGTGGCTTGTAGTTAGCCTGTAGCGACGTAGCGTCCTAGCCATCTCATGCTTGATATTGGAATGCTATTCCAACAGGGCACATGATTAGCAAGGCCAGCTGTCTGGCAAATTTAGAAGGTTTAGCATCTCGCTAAGACTCAGAATATAACGAGGCAGCTACCTTCTCGTTTCAGTGCACAAATGTGTTGTTACGTACATGTTTTTTTTCTTCAAGAAACACAGCTAAATAAATAAGGACAGGTACGAGAATCGGCCAGGTAAGATGCAGCCTGGATATTGCTTCTGTTGCTAGCTAGTTTTTCCATTTCAGCTGGCTAACGTTAGCCGGGTAGCCCATAGCACAGCCTTGCTATCGCTTGCTAGTAACTAGCATTTGATTTGTTAGCTAGTGAACCAGTTTCTTCCAGTCACTCAGTCAGCCATCAATAGTTGATCAAGACAAGTAGATTGTTTTGTGAAATTGGTTGAGGGTATTAGTAGTATATAGTGATGAGTAAGCAAACAATTTCCCTGTACGTGAGTAGATAGGCACAAGTAGATTTGGGCCCAAAATATACTTGTCTTTATTCATCGTTGCCTATTTAGAAGCACAATCTGACTTATCTCATCTTAAGTGTTATCTAATATTAAACGTATTTTTGTGTTTTACTTTAGTTATTTGTATCATGAAAACGTAAAAGGTTTCTGTTCTTTACATTTCGTGTTACTGGGGGGTTGGGGACATGGCCTGACAATAAGTCGATACTGTCTTTGATATGAGGATGAAATAGCCTAACTTCATAATAGTGAGTTGTGCACCTGTCCCTGTTTTTGATCCTGACTTTTGCTATGTTTTACACATTGGCCTATGTTATTTAAAATGTGAACTAATATTGTTTTAATATATGTGTGGTATATTTTTTAAAACTGAATTTCCTCATTTGCATTTTGCTTATGAACATACATTTCTACTTTTCTGTTTTTGATTTACAACTGACATGACTGAGTCATCATTGCATGCCTCATTTAAGTGTCTGATGTTGCCTAGCTCTCATTTCTGTCAGTGTGGTGACACTGTCAACAGTATGCTAAATTGGTGACAAATTTCTTTTAAAATATATTTTTAGATTACAGCATTTTAAAATGACTTCAGGCATGAATCATAAATTGTGAGACAGGATTATGTGAATGCTTGTTGATTGTCTGAATATATTGGCTTGTTCTCAGTACGGAGGCAAAGGGCTTGTTGCAGCTGGTAAGAGTGTAGTTTCTGTAATTATTGTCACACTGACAGGCCTCTCCACAGTCTCTCATTAAGGTTAAGGCAGTGGAGAGGGGCATGAGACATTTTGTCTGTAAAGCACTGTATTCCCAGTATGCTTGGATTGTCAGAAGAAGGAGGAAAGCCATGACTCGCTGGGGGAATGGGAGTTAAGGCCGTCTATTTATAATGTGCCATTTCCCTTACAGCCAGAAGTCACCCTAGTTCAAAAGCAGACTGACTGCAGATGAAAATCACCATAGAAGCTGTGCAGATATGGCCAGCAGTCCCTTGCTGTGTACCCCAAAGCCCAGCCCCCTGCAGTCTTTGCAGGCCCACTCTTGAGTTGCACTACAGCACTGCTATTCAGACAGGGGCCCCATGCTTCACTCCCCAGTCCGTACCATCCGGCTGAACTGCAGATGTTGACTTTGCAGTGACGTGGGTTTAGTCTCTTTACTTCATGCAGCCCATCTCATCCATAGACTCCTCACTGCAGAGGGGGAGGCCACTATTTTGCTACCAAAATGTATTTTGTTATGATTTTAATTCATAGAGACAAGGATTGATGCACTGCCGGAATAACTTTTGTTTATAAGGGCTCTGTGTCATCCTGCTAGCCTTGCTGCAGTTAACAGCTATTCTCCAGCAGCCCTACCCTGGCATACAGGCCCAGCAAAAATGCAATGTGTGCAATATTCTAAGAATCAGGAAATGGCAATCCCTGAAAAAACTTTGGTTGAATAGCCACTTTAGCCTTCAGTTTTTCATTATTTTCAGAAATGGGTTAGCTCTCTCCACAAACTTATCTCACTTCTTTGAATGTGGTTCAGCCGTATCGCATTAAAGAAGTTTCACTTCTTTATTTGTTTATCAAAAATGTTTTTTTATCTGTGATTAGTTTTAATTTGAATGACTACTGAATACAAACGTATATGTTGTAGGATCTGTAATTTACAACCAAATCTTATGTTACACCCTTGCCACGATCAGTGTCAATGTAAACGAATGATAGCATTTGATTTCTCAAGTTTGTTTTAACTTCCTCTTTGCAATATTAAGGAACTTGCCTTCGGGGTAATGTTTCTTGTTTTGTTCTCAGCCAGTAGTTCTTATGGGGTGTCATGTATAGGCAGTTCAAGTTTATCACCACTATATTACTATTACTGCCTTCTTTTTAGATATCACTATGCATTTTAGGCTTTGAGGCTATTCTTGACTAAAACTGATTAATTGGACCTTGGATTGCTTGGATCAGCCAATGTTGCCCCTTATCTTGGTAGCTTCAGCTCTAAATATGAAAATTGAATAGCCTGTCAGCATTTTAGAAAATTGATGACTAGACCACAAGCATCAACAGAATTTTTTTTTGGGGGGGGGATTTAGGTCAAATAAGATAAAACCAATATCAAGAATACAATCTATTAATGTGTTTTATAAATGTGTTCCATTTTTTATCATGACCCGTCTGATGTGATGCACAGTATGTTGGAGGATGAGGTCATTGCCTATCTCTGGATAGTGATGTGGTTAGGCTCAAGCTCAGGTAGGAATCCATGCGTAGATGTGGTGGGCGGTGGGGTCATAGTTACTGTAAGATGGATAGATTCCCAGCCATGGCAATATTTAAGGGGCAGGCCTAGCCTATGAGTTTGATCCTGATGTTCTTCTATTTAAAGACTTTGTAAATACAAACAGGGATCACAGGGGGTGGCTAACAAGGAATTTCACATTTAATAAACTATACATTATATATATATATCCATTATCTGAACCGCTTGTCCTATGCAGGGTCGCGGGGGGGCTGGAGCCTATCCCAGCCGACTTTGGGTGAGAGGCGGGGTACAACCTGCACAGATCGCCAATCTATCACAGGGCTAACATATAGACATACAACCTCTCACACACACATTCACACCTATGGACAATTTAGAGTCACCAATTAACCTGCATGTTTTTGGACTGTTGGAGGAAACCCACGCTAACACGGGGAGAACATGCAAACTCCACACAGACAGGCCCTCCGGTGGGCATCGAACCCAGGACCTTCTTACTGTGAGGCAACAGTGCTAACTATGCCGCCCCTTACACACACACACACATATATATATATATATATATATATATATATATATATATATATCGTTTTTCTTTAACTTAAATATGAATGTGATTGGTAAATCCTGAATAGTTCTTAGCGGCAGTCATTAGCTATCCTTCCTTCAATTTATATAATCTTTCTCTTAATCTATTTTAAGGTTGGGTCATTTCCCCCTTGATCCCAAGTACCTTATAGAGACAATTACATAGCCTCTTCAACTTAAATGTCTCTACTGCGTTGGAACCCATTCAGAATGTTATGAATGTAAAGAAAGGTATCAGATTTTTCTACTGTATGCAATCTCCTCTCTATGTCAGATTGCATCACTTTCAACTCCTCTGTTCACTTCCTGTCTCACAGCTGGCTGGCCAAGTCTCCCATGACCCTTTGGTGCTTTGCTGCAGTTTTGTTTGGAGAGGGTTTAGGACAGCTGGGACAACAACATTCGGTCTCCTGGGCTGCTGTTGTGAGTCAAGCTTAATGCAGTCTGGTACTAATTACACTGGTCTCCTCCAGCCCTGCACTGTCCATTTGTGGCCAGCACTTTTCCCTCTGCGAGCAACCTGCCCCGTGGCCAGTGTTTGTGTTTAAAGGTAAAGGAAGGGCAGCAGTGCTGGAGGGCTATACCGAGCGACAGAGCACACAGAGCACATTCCACAGGGCACCAGAGCCCTGTGATTTTAGCAGGCTGTCACAGGGATTAGGTTACTCTGTCTGCCCCTGTGAGCTCATGCTATTGCTTTCGCGTTGCTTCCACACTCCCAGTCAAACTGAGTGGCACAAACTGCAATCTGTTTGCACCTCTAAAAGGGGAGAGAAACTACACTATTATTCGTTCTCACTACTTTGGTTTTGTGGGCAATGTATGATTTTGTTTTGGCCAATATTCAATATTAGGTCAGCCTCCTACCCTATTTCATCACACTCTAATGATATCATTAACTTTCCCCTGCGTTGTCTCTCTGGGCTTTCTACAGTATTTCTGCTCTAATGCAGAAACTTAAACAAGGCAACTTGGCAGCAGCTGTTTCTTACTCCGTTTTAGGATGTGGTGAACTGTTATCACTCACGGTATTCTCACACCGAGTTGTAGCATCTAGTTCATCTTACAGCCTTGCGGTACTCTGTAGGAAAGTTGCATTCTCCGTTTTTTTCTGCAATGCACTATAGTTGTGGTGTAGGTTTGCAGTACACTGTAAGTTGCTTTTTTTTTTAAAACAAAAACAACCAGTGATACCATTATGAATTGTTTGGTTTCAATCTGATTGTTCTGCACATGACTGAAGCACAATTTCACTCAGTGACAGGGTGTTTGTTACAGTCGGTGCATACCGTATTCCAGTCAATGAAATGGTGATGGTTGTACCCGCTGACCTTACCGTGCCTCATGACTACTGTCCCTGCTAGAGATGAGTTTGGCCTGGGTGGACTTGACACTTTGTCTGCCCAGGCCATATTTTACCCATAACCCCCCCCCCCCCCCCAGGTAATTATGCCTTTTCATTAAAATCCAATTAGATTTTTGTTTCAGTTCGATAATGTTATGGAGTTAAGATGCCTAGTGTGCGGGCTGTTGATCCTTTACCAATGATTCCTGTAGAAGTAAGCTGTTGGTGGGGGGAGGGGCTTAGTGGAGGGTATATTTCGGGGGTATATATAGACATTATTCTTCTGAATAAAATTAACATAAGATATAGTTTCCACAAGTTGGCACCATGATAAAATAATAAAGCCGAAATAGTGTCTATTGTAAAGCCAAAATATACATATATTTGTTCTGAAAATGTTTAAAATCACACAAAAAAATAACTTACAAAAAATAAAATAAAGGCCCTTATTAATATATTTACTGGTGGTGCAGTGACCTCTTAGTGGAAACACTGCACTGACAGGTGCCTGTTGGGAACAAAATATGCTTTTGTTATGTTTCCTTGTATCTTAAGTTTATGACTGATCAAGCAGATATCAAGCTGTTCACTGTTATGCTCGCTGTATTTTAAAGGTCCCGTCTCTTATGTGGTTGCTGGCTGTCAGTGCCACAAAAGTCTTTTCTTTTTCCCCTGCCTATAGTTGGTACTGATGACAATCTGCCAGACTCACTGCAGTCTGTTCCCTGCTTTCAATGAGGGAGAAGATGAGAGGATTAGGGTGGATGTTGCTGCACATGGTGCCAGGCGGCATGGTAATTGGAGATCTCTCGTCTGAATGTGACACCCTAGGAGCGATTTGACCTGTCTGATCTTGCGGTTTGAATGTGTTGGCGTGGCCCATCACCCTCTTTGAGTCTGCAGCGGCACGATTAGCTGGAAGCATCTGCCGCCTAACTTTTTGATGGCCTTCCACATCTGCACACCCTTGTAAATCCCTGTGTTGTAAATGTGCCATCAGTTCTGCTCGCCCACTCTTGCTTTAAAAGGCTGTGTGCGTTTTGGGCGAGCGGGCGGGCGGGCTTTGCAATCTGTTGTCTGGAAAAGAGGGATATGTGCTAGATGTAGAAAGCGCAAAAATGACAACTCGGCAAAGGGTGCATTAAAAATAGGCTCCAGGGTTGGAGTCCATGACACATCATGGGGAAAGGTGAAATCGGGCTCTATGGATGATTTAGATAGTGGAAGTTTGAAGACCATGAGGACTTTCTACTCTACTTCAGCCGGTTATTGTCGGCCCAGGGAAAAGAAACGCTTGCTGCCTTTGTCTTGTTGTTAGAGAGGGCCAGGAGGGAGCTTTAGGAGAGTAAATCGGCTCTTTGTTTTTGCGCGGCACTCCCCATGATGCCTCCACAGTGTTCATTAATTCAATTAGAGAAGGCCGCCGGCAATGGAGGGATGGAGCACCGCTGACAGTGGCTCACCCAAACATTGCAAACTGTGTGTGGACCGATAAATAGTTAGTTTCAGTTTCAACAGCCTGTTTTCTAATTGCCTCTTTTTTTATGACACTGATGTCATGTAGCCCAGATCCCTTTGCAATTTGTCAGTAAAAGATCACATTTGAGGCTTATTTCATGCCAGCTGAAGACTGTGCGGTATGATACTTCTCTCTGCTTTGCTTCAGATAAAACCTTGAGCTCATTCTCTAAGTGCTCAGTGGGAGGTCAGTGTGGGTCCATAAAGGCACCAACTTTATCCACTCCTCTGACAGTAGAGTACCAAAGAAGCCCCTCCATTAACTCCTCCTTTCAATACGAGACTGTAGCTAATGAAAAAGGAACTGCTCCCCATCTTCATCTTTAAAATGTTCACCTTTTTAAACATGTATTTAATCAGTTTCTATATGTATGTAAAAGGGCCAATCCCGAGTAAACAAGAACAACACACAACTCGTACTATATTTGACATGACATTTGTTATTTGGAGGAAGTTAATCACCGAGTAATGGCTAGCACCGTTTAGTCAGCAATGGGGTAACACCACTCAATATCTGAGGATGCCAGAGACACAATCCTCTTTTAAAGCTGGCCTCAAAAACATTTCACTTTTAGAAAGCCTTCTAATTATAAAAAAAAAATGTTTTATATGTTTCTTGATTATTTTCATGCTTCTCTGCATCAATATTCTATTACCTAAAGGTTGATGTAGCACTTTGAGATGCTCTTTACAAACAAAATGAATTGAATATTTATATGCAAGCAATAGTACTACTTTTTGTAGTTCTCAGTCTCATGAGACTTGCTACTTTGCCTTTCCAAATTTTGTTTGCTTTTACAACCTGTGTTGAAATATATTTTTCCGTTTCAAATTGTCCTACATTTCATCAAACATTATTAAACCAGTGTTCAAATGTTGTCTTAGCCCAAAGTAAAAAAATGTATCCAACATTTTATGTTGGTCAAATATCCAGAGTGTTAAATTTGTAAAAAATGATTTCAGAAATGAGGCTAATGTTTGTTCTTCACTGCAGCCAATGTGGTGCTGATAAGCCTGCTCGATCACAAGACCATTGTGTGAATGTGTTCATTGTTGAGGATGTACAGCAGCTTCTGCTGGGATCATGCCGGTGGGGATGGCCTAGTTTGAGATGGCCCTGTGGCACCAAGTAGCCGTCTTATGATCAATCTCATAGCTGTTCTGGTTATAGAAAACGAATGGGCTGTTTGCAGTCCTTATAACCAACACCATTTGGGCTCATACCCGCTAAGGAAGCTTCAGACCCCTTTAAGTCTTCCCCATGTTGTAACATTACATCTGTATTCTAAGACTGATTTTAAATGAGTCCATAAACAATAGGCCATTAAGATGGACATTTTTTTGCAAATTATGCCGATCACATGTACCTATAATATAATATACAGACTCAGTACTTCATGACACCTCTTTAGGCTATTGCTGCTTCAAGTCTTCTTTTGTATGACGCGGTAACCTTGGCACGGCTGTCATTGGGGAATGTTTTCCATTTTTTTTTACAGATCCTTTCATGTTCTGTCAGGTTGAATAGTGATCGTTGATGCATAGCTATTTTCTGATCTCTGATATCTTTCTCTCTCTCTCTGAGGATATTTGATCAGTGTCAATTCCAGGCTCTAGCTTGGCCTCTCAAGAACATTCACAGACTTGTCCTGAAGCCAGTCTTGTGTTGTCCTTGCTGTGTGGTTGTGGTTGTTGTCCCATTGGAGGAGTCGTTCAAGTCTGCAGTCCATAGTGTCTGGAGCATGTTTTCATCAAGGATCTTTCTGGACTTAGATCAGTTTTGACTATCTGAAATTCTTTAATTTAAGAATGATCCAGGCCATTGTGTTCATTGGGACCTTAAGTGCTGCAGAAATGCAGCGCCCTTCCTCAGCTCTGTGCACCCACACAAGCTT
This sequence comes from Galaxias rostratus, assembly GCA_036024795.1. NCBI lineage: Eukaryota > Metazoa > Chordata > Actinopteri > Galaxiiformes > Galaxiidae > Galaxias > Galaxias rostratus. The sequence continues at coordinate 11,645 of JAVQJS010096978.1, forward strand.
GTCTCTGGAGGTCTCCGGACAAATTCCTTTAACTTCATTGCTTGACTTTTGCTCTGACTTGCACTTGCACTGTCAATTGTGGGACCCTATAAACAGGTGTGTTCTTTTCCGATCATTTTTTTTACAAGTCCAAATAAGTTGTAGAAACACCAAGGATGATCAATGGAAACTAGTGTAATATATTCTTAGCAAAGGGTCTACTTATGGATGTAAATCAATCTTTCAGGTTTTATTTGTAATACATTTGCACACATTGCTTAGTCTTGACTTTGTCATATTGTATTGCATATAGATTTAGGACAAAAAAGGTACATTTAAGAATAAGGCTATAATGAAATTATGAATAAGTGAAGGGGTCTGAATATGTTCTGAATGCACAGTGACTGTGTACCTTTTTTCTATTTTCCTATCAGAATCGTCTTTATTTGCCACCTTCCTTATCCTACTCGTCGGTCAGTAACTGTACAGTCAGGCAACAAAGAGGAAGCAAAACGCATCCCTGAATTGCTGAAGTAACTCTGGCATATACCTTTTAAACTTTCAGTGTGTACTCACCAGTGTTGAACCTTTAAAACAATGGGTTATTTACACCGTGTCTGGTGCAATTGTCCTCTTATCTCCAAGTGTAGTTCATAAGGCAATTGATAGGAAGAGGCTTGTCGAGACAACTCTGTACAGTGTCCTTTTCTTGAGTTAAGGCTGTATTATCATATAACTTGTATTCGGAAGAGAACTTTGGCATTGACAAAGGTTATCCATAGTGTGGGAGTTTCCATGTAAGTGCCAATAGAGACAATTGGTCAACTACAAAGATTGAAAAAGCCTAGCTTGTTATTTGTACGTTAATATATCCATACAAATTAAGGACATTGACAGTTACGTTTGCATGGAGAATCTGAATAGTTCATTGAGTCCTTTTTAGCGTCTATGTCATGGGGCTTGCTAGATGTCGACTTAGGTCAAGTATCTAGGTTCTTGCCATTGCCTTGCCTCATACATGTTTTTCTGTTTCTTAGGTCACCAGGCATGAACTGCACCTTTTAAAGTTGTCAGCTTTGATGAAGTACAGGTAGGGGATAGCCTTTTTATTTGTGTATGTGTGTGTGTGTCAGCATCCTAAATTCTCTTGGTAGTATTATAAAGAGTCTCTGTTTGGATTTTAGCAGGTCTAGGTATGTCAATCAAAAGGCTCATGATGTGGTTAGTCAGTGACAGCCTGTCAGACTCTTTGTGTTGAGATGGACATCGGCTCACCTTTCAAAGCCAAATACTGTACTCTCTTCTACAAGCCCTTTATTTTTGCCACTGTAGCCAAAAACAGATGATTGACCTGCCATGGCTTATGCATTCTCCCCTTGAGTCACACTGGGACCTAAGGACAATATTACCTTTACTGTTTGATTAAACCTCGTCCCCACAAATCAAATGTTTGAGTGATATTTTAGGTCAAACAAAGAC